>MCJB01049100.1:66294-126694 GCA_002018475.1 Nicotiana obtusifolia | reverse complement strand
GAGGGGAGGGGGAGGGGGCAGCTTTGTGGTTAGGATATGAATATACCTAGTCACCGAGCTTAATTAAACATAGTAATCTTAATGCATTCTTAATAGATTGTTTCCATAGAAATATAGGTGTTAATCTATTTTGAATAGGTAAGTAGTACTTCGGGAGAAGGTTACGAGAGCAATTGTTCGATTAATTAGCTAGCAGCCATAAGTGAATTATATGAAAGGGAGAGTTAACTAGAGCACAATAGGATTGGTGAATCGATCACAACCCTAGAATATTTATCTCTACTAACCATTTTGCTGCTTGATAATTTAGTTTCTAATTAGAATTATTGTTTGGTATAATCACACGCTTGAACTCGGATTGACTCGACTGAATAACAATCTTGGTGAATATAGTGGGTAGTTAATACAAGTCACTGTGGGTTCGACACTCAACTTATCATTTTATTACTTGTAAGACCACGTATACTTGGGTGTGCGTTTTGGAGCAACATTGATGTAAGTATCTTGCCTAACTATGTGTAGGGGGAAACTACCCCTTAGAATTTGGGTTGATTGTGCTATTTGTGTTATGTGAAAGCCATGTACGCAAGATGACGAGTGGGTACACGGGCTATATGTGGTATTTGACCGGTTTAGATTATCTAGACTCTTTCCACGCCTTAATTGAATTGTCATAACATGTTATATCTCTCATATTTAATTTACTCTTACATGCTCTACTTGACTTTGTTAGCACTTGTTCTACCTCTTACTTGTTATTTTGCTCTTATATGCTTTAGTTGAAGTTATTGCCTTATTGTCATGTTACCTCTTAATTATTGAATCACTTTTAATTGAAGTTGTTATTTCGTGGAATATCATCTTGTTGAGTTATTGGTATTGAAGCTGAGATAGCTGTTATCACATTGAGGTGAAGTTGTTAATTGTTGAGATACCTTTCCTTGTTGATCATTCTCATTTATTTTGTTATTGTTGAAATTCTTGTACACATTGTGGTTGAGCCACGGGCTATTTGTTGTGGAAATATTGGTGTGACTTTGTGGCAAGTTGTGGCATATGGGCACTTGTGGTGCGAGTTGTGATTGTGTTGTGATATTGATATGCATGCAGTGGTGTAAGGCTGGGGTTTGATACGCATGCGGTGAGATAAGGTGGGATTGATACGCGTGTTGCTAGTAGGGGAACTACTTGAAGCCACGCAACGAGATAAGGTGGGCTAAAACACGTGTAGCTATTTCAGGAAAAATGATTTTTAAAACTAAATGTAAGGGCTCACATGGTGATATAAGGAAATATTGTTATTGAAATTGTGAAATATGAATACGAGGCGGTACCTCGGTTGTGATTTTCATTGTACATTCCATGTTGGAACAACTTGTTGATTTGAACGGTCGTTTTTCTTCCTTTAATCATTCATCCGCATTTTAATTGTGTGTGGTTATTCGTTGTTACCTTGGTGTTGGAACGATTGTGGTTTCTTGTGTGATTCATGCATTCTATGTGATTTATTGTGTTTCTTTAACATGCCAACTTGTGCCTCCGTTATACCTTGGTGAATTGATTGTCAATGTGAATTTAATTGTGTGGAGTCACGACATCATATTCTATTAAGTTGTTGGTAACATAATGGCTTAAATAAACGAATTATTAACATGCTTTATTCTATGTGCCTCTTAAGATAGAACTCGTTATCTCACTTGGTGCCTTATTATTCTAAACGGTTATCGCACTTTCACTATAATTGGGTTCTTAAATTATACTCATCACCTTGTTATATGTTTACCTTATTTAAAATTGTTATCATGTTTTTCCTTAACAAATTCTATATTTAATTAGTTAATTTAACTTGTGTTTTATTTTGTTTAAAAATGATACTTTTACTAAATTTTGTTGATTTCTAAACTAAACCCATCTTATACTTTATTTTGTACAAATTGTATATTATTTTACTTTACTTGATTTCTAAAATAAACTCATTATTTCATTTGACACCTTACTTTATTCAAGATTGTTATTATGTTTTATGGTATTTAAATATATCTTTTGTTCATCTAAATTAATATTTATCATGGTTGCAAAGTACATGGTAGCACATGGGCTTTGCCGTGCGAAGGTGATTGTTATTGTGGGCACGAGGTGCCATATGTGTAAGATTTGGAAATTGTGGTCCATGACTTGTGGTTTATGAGGCGTGGTACCTTGGGGTAATTTTTGTTTTAAGTCCATATGTTTGGAACAATTTGATTATTTGAGTTGTCATCCGTTTTTTCTCATTTGAGTTTATTTATATCTCATCGGTGTTTTATTATGTTATTTCTCTATTACTCATTTACTAATTGTTGTCGTTTATGTTTCTATTACTTTATTGTTTGTTGTAAATCAATAATTTTTCTACCATTGGCCTTATATTGATGTTCATTCCATTGCTAGCTTATGTATATCTTGAACAGATTTCTATGTCTAATAGGTGTCTTGACCTGGCCTCGTCACTACTCAACCGAGGTTAGGCTAGATACTTACTGGGTACTATTGTGGTGTATTCATGCTATGCTTCTGCACATTTTGGTGCAGATCTAGGTATTTTGATAGTTTTGTTGAGAGTTGCGTCTGCGCGGCAGGATCCTTCAAGGTATACTTGCTTGACGTTCGCTGGCCTCAAAGTCACCATCTTACTTCATTATGCTACCGTCAAATTGTAACTCAAAACAATATTGTGTGTAGAAATTCTAGTGTGTTTTAGTAGTGCTTATGACTACGTATTACCGGTTTTGAGAAATGTATAACTATTGGCCGCTTGCGGCTATGTATCTCATTAAATGGTTTATGATAATTGATTAAATAATTTAATTCTATTATTAAATCAACATGTGTTAGTCTTACCTAGTCCTAGAGACTAGGTGCTATCATGACATCCTAAGGTGGGAAATTGGGGTTGTGACAGCTTGAGAGGCTCCAGTAGGGTTAGATGTCCGTGATTGACTAAGAGGCGAGATTCTCTGAATTGTCTTTCCATGCACTTATGATACTTCCCATAGATGTAGAGAGAGTGCGAAGGTTTATTGCGGTTTTGCACTAAGGTATTCAGGTTTCTATGACCCGAGAGGCTGCGATGGGGACTCCTTATGAGTAGGTTGTGGAGATAGCTCGAAGGATTGAGCGTATCCGCAACTAGGGTCGAGAGTTTACATCGAGGGATAATCAGCCTCGATGCTCTATTTGATTCAATGGATCCCCATTCAGGGGCAGAGGTCAGTTCATGAGGGGCCAGTCTAGAAGGCCCATGTATTCAGCACTATCGCCTGCTCAAAGTGCTCCAACGTGACCGTACTTTAGCACCATTCCAGAGAACACCTATCTTCCAATGACTATTCAGGGTTCTTCCAGTGGGTATTCATGTCAAAAGGGTCAGACCTAAGGTCAGCGTTCTTCCGCACCGAGAGGTTGCTATGAGTGCGGGGAGCTTCATAATATGAGGAGGTATTGCGCCAGGCTTCGGGGTAAGGCAGTATAGCAAGGCCATTAGCCCATGATCATCGTACCAGATGCCGTGTCACCCGTCAGGCCAGCCAGAGGAGGAGGGGAGGTGGGTAGGGGTCGCCTTAAGAGGTGGAGGCTAGCCAGGTGGTGCTTCGGCTAGATTTTATGCCATTCCATCCATACCAGATGCAGTAGCCTAAAACGTCGTGATCACAAGTTGCTACACCTTGTGCGTCCTAAGGCGACGTATAATGAATATGAGACCTGTTAATCATGATTTAAATGAGACTAAAGTCATAATATGACTATATATGATGTTTGGATATAATATATAAAGTTTGGGAAAAATCAGGTCTAAGTTGCGGAAAAACCGACTAAGGATTTGCCTTGTAATGAGGCTTTTGAGAAAACCATTTCGTGTGTAATATGAGGTCTTTTTGGGACATATTATATACCAAATTGAATTTCTTGGAACATAGTTTCCAACACTCTTAACCGTCCATTCATATGACGTCCGGATAAAAATATATAAGCGTTTGAAGAAGGGCCAATGCTAGGGTGCCAAGCTAGCACCTCTTTGACTTTTCAAAAGTGGAAAAGTTAAATCTTCTTTTCTTCATTTTTCCATAGACCACGAATAGAGAAGACCCATAAACTTATCCCTAAGCTTTCTACGAGGGTTTCAAAAAAGATAAACATCTTAGGTACGAAATCAAGAAGCGATAACATTAGAACGATCCGTATGACGTAAATATCGTTATACCGCCTCTCTTTTTCTTTGTAGTATGAGTTTTGGAAGGTAATTCATGGTTAAGAAAATACCTACTCTCTTTATTTAAGCTTTTTCAATATCAATGTAGGTTGATAAATTCGTTTCCTAATAGTTATAATTCACGGGACGATGATCGGAAGCTGTGAGTTCGATTTATTTTACTTGTAGATGACTGTTTTGTAGTCTACTCGTGTTGGCCTCTTGTGCTGCTGATTTATGGAGTTTGGAAGGATAAAGAGCATGGAGAAATGCCACATGTGGTAGGGTAATGGACTGGTCACTCGTTGTTGCAACTTCAGGCTAATTGATAACTTGTTGATTGGGTGTGTTATGGTATATTTAGGTTCTTTTTTTTTTTTTTTTTTTTTTTTTTTGTATTAAATGTCCCGAATTGTAGTTAGGTTGTTTTTGAGTTGCTGATTGTGTTTTGTTGTTGTCTTTCCTATAGTAGGCTTGAGGAAGCAGTAAAATCAGGGGAAATGCTGCCCGTTTTGTTACAGATTAAGTTACTTTTGTTATATAAATGAGAGAGTCATTCGTAGCTCAACAATAGCTTCACTGTCATTCTTGTAGATTAAGGTGCAGTGGGCTGAGTTTAGCATTTGTTCTTGATTCCCCATATGTCCTATTATTATATCGCCTATTCATGGGTGTAGAAAATATGTAAGTTGATAACGTTTATTTTGTGATATTAACCAAAAGCATATTGATCTTATGACATTACGAGAGATCTTATTGACTTACTTCTTATGCATTGCATTCATTTATACATGTAAATTGACCCATGATCAGATGGCATTATATACGCATATATTATATGTATATGAGGTATGGGGAAAGGTTACGACATTATATACGCACTACCACCTGATCAGTTGGTATATGTTGATGATTTCGCCTACTTAGGCCGAGATGATATGATGGATGCCCTCAGAGCCTTGATGATTTTATTTACGCATATACCGATGCATGATATGACATTTATACGCATATGCATAACATTATAAATGTTTTATCATTCATAGGGCTATTCAGACTTACAGGTTGAGTCCTTTACTCCATGTCTCTTTCTTGTCTTTTATATACTGATTTTTATGCGTTACATACTCGGTACATTATTCGTACCAACACCCCTAATGCCTGGGGGGCTGCCTTTTCATGCTCGCAAGTGCAGGTAGACAGGTTGACGGTCCTTCTTCTTAGGATCCTTCCTCAGCAAGAGTTTGATGTGCTCCATTTGATCCGGAGCTTCAATTGGGTTAGGAACGATATTTTTGTACACATATATGGGTATGATAGGGCCTAGTCCCGTCCTTTATACGGTTTTACACCTATTAGAGGTATGTAGACAGTCATGTATAGTTGGATAGTATGTGGCCTTGTCAGCTTCAATTTTGATATATAGTTGTTAATAGTAGCCTTGTCGGCTCGCCCTACCTCATTCCGCATATATTTATATATGTATATATGTCTTTTGGGCATGTTTCCTCACGTATGTTATTCACATGATTCAATAGTTTTTTGACAGATATTATGCATGACCTACCCCTATTTCATGTTTATATCTTAGACGTATTTATATATGTATAGAGGCTTTTTTTTTGTCATTATTTGCCACTAGAGCTTAGACGGGCCAGAGTTGATAGGTTCTTGACCCTTCGGCAGGGTAAAAGGATTGTTCGGGAGTACAACCTTCAGTTTGATTCTTTAGCTAGTTATGCTCCCAGTATGGTAGCTAAGATGGAGGATCGGGTTCACCAGTTCGTGATGGGGTTTGAGCCGCACCTGCTTAGTGACTGTATATCGGTCTCACTTCAGCCAGAATGGATACTTCTCTTATTCAGGCATACGCTCAGGGTATAGAGGAGCGTAAGTAGAAGCAGAGGGCCGAGCGTGAGCATGATAAGGGCCAAAGTAAGATAGCGAGATCTTCAGGTCCTTCTGGTGTGTTTTGAGGTGGTCAGAGACAACAATACCTGAGGTATCCAGCCCAGTCATCGGCTAATGCACCCCCTTAGTTTTCCAGTAGGAGATTTGACCATTCCACATATTCAGGGCCCAGCTAGAGTTCCAAGGCCTCTAGTTCTTAGTATAGGGGTGAGTCAAGTCAGATGAGGCTACCCTTGCCACAATGTGCTCAGTCTCGTAAGCAGCATGCTGGGCAGTGCCTTGTGGGGCTGGGTATTTTTTATACTTGTGGTTATCTGGACCACATTATGAGAGATTGTTCGATGAGCGTTGGTACAGGTATAATTCAACCAGCGAGATCTCTAGGTGGTTTGTCATCATCAATACCGCCCTCTGGGCAAGGTTTAGATGCACCAGCCAATCATGGTAAAGGCAGAAGTAGAGCATCTAGCTCGAGCGGTCCTCAGATTTGCATTTATTCATTGGTGGGTCGACAGAATTATGAGTCGTCACCTGATGTTATTGTGAGTATACTATCAATATCCTCACATGAGGTGTATGTATTGATTGATCCAGGTTCCACCTTATCGTATGTCACTACATTAGTTTCTAGTAAGTTGGGATAGAATGTGAGTTGATTGAACCTTTTGAGGTGTCTACACCCGTTGGGGATCCAGTGATAGCTAGGCGGATATATAGAGATTATATAGTAGTGGTTCATAGTCGTTCTACAATAATAGACCTGATTGGGTTAGATATGGTAGAATTTGATGTGATAATGGGTATGGATTGGTTGACTTCTTATTATGTTAAAGTTGACTATAGATAAAAGATGGTTCGGTTCCGGTTCCCCGGGGAGCCAGTTCTAGAGTGGAAAGGTAATACTGCAAGGAAGATGATCAGAAAGGGTTATATTTATCACTTAGTTCGGGTACAGGAGGTGAAAGCAGAGTTAAAGACTTTTTAGTCTATCCCGGTAATTAATGAATTTCCTAATGTTTTTCCCGATGAGCTTCTAGGCCTTCTGCCAGAGCGGGAGATTTACTTTGCTATTGACATATTACCAGATACTCAACATCTATCTATTCCTCCTTATAGAATGACACCTACAGAGCTGAGAGAGTTGAAAGAACAACTGAGGAATTTGCTTGAAAAAGACTTTATCAGACCCAATACATCACCGTAGGTAGCACTTGTGTTATTTGTGAGAAAGAAAGATGGTTCCTTGCGGATGTGTATTGATTACAAGCAGTTGAATAAGGCGACGATCAAGAATAAGTACCCACTCCTGAGGATTGATGATTTATTTGATCAGTTGCAGTGTGCCAAGTGTTTTTCGAAGTTAGACTTGAGGTCTGGGTACCATTAGGTAAGGGTTAAAGAGTAAGATATTCCGAAGACAGCATTCGGGACCAGATAGGTGTCCTTTGAGTTTCGTGTTATGTCGTTCAGTTTGACCAATGCTCCAGCAGTATTCATGGACATGATGAACCGTGTCTTTAGACCCTTTCTGCAAATATTCGTGATTGTATTTATAGATGATATATTGGCTTACTCCCGTTCAGAGACTGAACATGCAAATCATTTGCGTATTGTGCTCAGAGTTCTACAAGAAAGGAAGTTCTGCGTAAAATTCTTTAAATGTAAATTCTGGCTGAATTCTGTAGCTTTCCTTGGGCATATTATTTCATGTGAGGGTATCCGGGTTGATACACAGAAGATTGAGGAAGTGAAGACTTGTCCTAGACCCACGACACCGACGGAGGTTCGTAGCTTCCTTGGTTTGGCAGGTTATTACAGGAGATTTATACATGTATTTTCTTCTCTTTTAGCACCATTGACAAAGTTGACTCAGAAGGCAACTAAGTTTTAGTGGACTGCTGCTTGTGAACGGAGTTTCTAGGCATTGAAGGATAGATTGACTTCAGCACCACTTCTGAGACTCCCAGAGGGGACCGATGGTTATGCTATCTATTATGACACTTCAGGCGTTAGATTGGGTTGTGCATTAATGCAGCATGGTAAGGTTGTCGCTTATGCTTCTAGAGGACGAAAAGAACACGAGAATTATACGACCCACAATTTAGAGTTAGCCGCGGTGATTCATGCACTAAAGATGTGGAGGCACTATTTGTATGGCATTCATGTTGAGATCTATAGGGATCATAAGAGCCTTCAGTATATCTTCAAGAAAAAGAAATTTGAATTTATGTCAGAGACGATGGTTGGAGCTACTGAAAGACTATGATGTTGATATTTTATACCATCCAAGGAAGGTGAATTAGTAGTCGACGCCCTCAATCATAGATCTATGGGTATCCTATCATATTTACCGCTATAGAAGAGTGAGATAGCCCATGATATTTATCAACAAGCTAGTCTTGGAGTTCGATTAATGGATTCAGCTGATACCGGAGTTACTATTCAGGACACAACAACATCCTCTTTAGTAACTGAAGTAAAGGAATGCTAGTATGAGGATTATGTGCTAGCACATTACAGAGCTACAACCCCTCAAAAGGAGAAGACACTATTTGAGATTACAGGAGATGAAGTTCTCAGATATCAAGGTCGATTATGTGTTCCTAATGTGGCAGGGCTGCGCCGGCAGGTTATTGGAGAAACTAACTATTCTCATTATTCTGTTCATCCAGGAGCGACGAAGATGCATCATGATATCAGGGAAATATACTAGTGGGACGAAATGAAGAAGGATATAGCAGAGTTTCTTGCTCAGTGCCCTAATTGTCAGTAGGTTAAGATTGAGCATCATGAAACCTGGTGGATTGTTGCAGGCTATAGAGATTCCAGCTCAGAAATGGGAAGTAGTTAATATGGATTTCATCATAGGCTTACCTCATACCCAGCATAAGTTCGATTCTATATGTGTGATTGTTGATAGACTTACAAAATGAGCTCATTTTATACCTGTCAAGACTACGTATTCAACAAAGGATTATGTAAGGCTTTACACTAAGGAGATAGTACGACTTCATGGTGTTCCTATATCTATTATCTCAGATAGAGGTGCTCAGTTTTCAACGAATTTCTGGAGGTCCTTCCAAAAATGATTGGGAACTCAAGTAAGTCTTAGTACAATATTTATATTTAATCCCCAGACAGACAGTCAGGTCGAGCAAACTATTCAGACACTTGAGGATATGTTACGGGCTTGTGTGATAGACTTTAGGGTAGCTGGGATGATCATCTTCAACTCATGGAGTTCGCATATAATAATAGCTATCATTCAAGCATTCAGATGGCTCCATACGAAGCTCTTTATGGAAGAAAGTATAGGTCACCTATCAGATGGTTCGATGTTGGGAAACTAAGTTAGTAGGACAAGAATTGGTACCACAGGCACTACAGAAGATTAAGCTTATATAGGAAAGACTATTAGCAGCTCAGAGTCGTCAGAAGTCCTATGTCGATAATCGATGACGAGACTTGGAGTTTCAAGTAGAAGACTGGGTATTCCTAAAGGTATATCGATGAAAGGCATTATGAGATTCGGTAAGAAAGGAAAGCTTAGACCTCAGTACATCGGGCCTTATAAGATCATAAGCAGAGTAGGCCAAGTAGCATATGAGTTAGAGTTGCCTTCCAACTTGGGGTCTGTATATTTAGTCTTTTGTGTGTCTATGCTCCATAAGTGTATCGGAGTTCCTTCTAGAGTCGTTCCAGTTGACGATGTTTAGGTCATAGAGTAGATATCATATGAGGAAGCTCCCATTGCTATACTAGATAGACAAGTTCGGAGATTGAGAACTAAGGACGTAGCTTCAGTTAAATTACTTTGGAGAAACAAGAATGTGGAGGATATGACTTAGGAAGCTGAAGAAGACATGAAGTCTAGGTATCCTCACTTTTTTCTGCTTCCGGAGGAGGATCAGACTGAGACATCATAGCCTTTAGGTGCATATATGATATTGGATTCTTATGTTAGTTATGGTCATTGGTCGTGTGAGGCCATTGGTGTTATTGATGATTGTATCCCTGCGTGGATTTGTGTTGTTGGGTTTGCTACATGAATGGTTGTAGTAGTGCCCATTACATAGGAGATTCTGCCAAAATTTCTATAGATCTCTAGGAGTTTAACATTTAAGGACGAATATTTCTGGGTGGGGAGGGGGGAGGGGTAATACTATTACACCCTGTGCATCCCAAGGTGACGTATAACGAATATGAGACTTTTTAATCATGATTTAAATGAGTTTAAAGTCATAATATGACTATATGTGATGTTTGGATATAAAAAAGGTTTGGGAAAAATCGAATTTAAGTTGCGGAAAAACCGACTAAGGATTTGCCTTGTAATGAATCGTTTTGAGAATTAAATTTCGTTTGTTGTATGAGGTTTTTTTTGGAGATAGTATATACCAAATTGAAGTTCTCGGAATATAGTTTCCAACACTCTTAACCGTTCATTCAAACAACATCCGGATAAAAAGATATAAGCCTATGAAGAAGGGCAAATGCTAGGGTGCCAAGCTAGCACCTCTGACTTTTCAAAAGTGGATATATATATGCCTTAAGTCTTATTTTCTTCATTTTTCCATAGACCACGAATAGATAAGATCCATAAACTTATCCCCTAAGCTTTCTACAATGGTTTAAAAAAAGATTAACATCCCGGGTACGAAATCACGAAGTGATAACATTAGAATGATCCCTACGACGTAAGTATTATTATACCGCCTCTCTTTTTCTTTGTAGTTTGATTTTTGGAAGGTAATTCATGGATAATAAAACACCTACATGATTTATTTATGCTTTTTAAACATCAAAGGAGGTTGATAAATTCATTTCCTAATAGTTAGAACTTACGGGAAGATGATCGGAAGGCGTGAGTTCGATTTATTCCACTTGTAGTGGACTGTTTTGTAGTCTACTCGTGTTGGCCTCTTTTGCTGATTATTTATGGAGTTTGGAAGGATAAAGGGCGTGGAGAAAAGCCACATGTGGTAGGGTAGTGGCTGGTCGCTCGTTGTTGCAATTTCAGGCTAATTGATAACTTGTTGATTGGGTGTGTTATGATATATTTGGATTTTTTGTTGTATTAAAGGTCCCAAATTGTAGTTAGGTTGTTTTTGAGTTACTGATTGAATTGTTTTGTTGTCTCTCCTATAGTAGTCTTGAGGAAGCAGTAAAATTAGGGGAAATGCTGCCCGTTTTTTTACAGATTAAGTTACTTTCGTCATATAAATGAGAGAGCCATTACTAGCTTGACAATAGCTTCACTGTCGTTGTTGTATATTAAGGTGTAGTGAGCTGAGTTTTGCATTGTTATTGGACAGATTCCTACAAGGTATGTTAAGGCTATCCTTTTTTCCTTTTGGCATGATCTGTATGATACAACAAAACGAGCAAACACGCTACTTTCACAAATGACTCTATTCTTAGAAGTACTAGGGTTGCCTTTGTTCTTGATTCCCTATATGTCCTATTATTATATCGCATGTTCATGGGTCTAAAAAAAATATGTAAGTTGATAAAGTTTATTTCGTGATATTAACCGAAGACATATTAATCTTATGACATTCCGCGAGATCTTATTGAATTACTTCTTATGCATTGCATTCATTTATACATGTACATTGACCCATGACTAGATGGTGTTATATACGCATATATTATATCTATATGGGGTATGGGGAAAGGTTATAGCGTTATATATGCACCACCACCTGATCAGTTGGTATACGTTGATGATTTCGCCCACTCAGGCCAAGATGATATGATGGGACACCCTTAGAGGCTTGATGACGTTATATATGAATATACCTATGCAAGATATGACATTTATAAACATATATATGACATTACAAATGTTTCATTATTCACAAAGTTATTCAGACATATAGGTTGAGTCCTTTACTCCATGTCTCTTTCATGTCTTCTATATACTAACTTTTTATGTCTTACATACTTGGTAAATTATTCGTTTGCCTAGGAACATGCGTTTGATGCCCGCAAATATAGGAAGACAGGCTGACGGTCCCTTTTCGTAGGATCCTTGCTCAGCAAGAGTTGGAGTGCTCCATTTGATCCACAACTTCTATTGAGTTTGGTACAATATTTTTGTATACATATATGGATATGACGAGGTCCAGTCCCGTCCTTTATATGGTTGTACACTCTACTAGAGGTCTGTAGACAGTCATGTATTTTTGGATAGTATATGGCCTTGTCGGCTTCTATTTTGATATATAGTTGTCCATAGCAGCCTTGTCTGCTTGCCCTAACACGTGTGTGTATGTGTGTGTGTATGTGTATACACACACACACACACACACACACACACATATATATATATATGTGTGTGTGTGTGTGTGTGTCTTTTGGGCATGTTGTATGTTATTCACATGATTCAGCAGTTTATTAACAGATGTTATGCATGACCTACCCCTATTTCATGTTTATATCTTAGACATATGCTTAGGGGTGTTTGACAGTTAAGACTCGGGACTCGTCATGGCCTATCGGTTTGGGTCGTGACACAAGTATTATTTTGTCTGTAGTAGGGATGCTCCGGTACTATTCGATTCAAAGTCTACTTATTCATATGTATCATATCTATTTGTACCTTATCTAGGTGTCTCTCGTGAGTCCATGGGTGTTCTTGTATATGTGTCCATGCTAGTGGGTGATTCTGTTGTTGTGGATCGAGTTTACCGGTCCTGTGTAGTGATCAGATCTTCTATTGATTGATAAGATCGCCTTTGAGGTCATACTGGGCATGGACTGGTTGTTTACGTACCATGCCATTCTTGATTGCCATGCCAAGACTGTTACCTTGGCGATTCTAGAGTTGCCTAGATTGGAGTGTAGGGATTCATCTATCAGTATATCAAGTCTGGTTATCTCTTTCTTGATGGCTCGACATATGGTCGAAAAGGGTTGTTTGGCCTATTTGGCTTATGTTTGGAATACTAATATGGAGACTCCTACGATTGATTCAGTGCACGTGGTGCAGGAGTTCTCCGTTGTATTTCCTTCTGATCTACCTGGAATGCCACCAGATCGTGATATCGATTTCAATATTGATTTGGCGTCAGGCACCTAGCCTATCTCTATTTCACCTTATCGCATTGTTTCAAAGGAGTTGAAGAAACATCTTGAGGATTTGCTTGAGAATGAGTTCATCAAGCCGAGTGTGTCGCCTTGGGGTGCAATGGTATTGTTTGTGAAGAAGAAGGAAGGGAGTATGCAGATGCGCATTGATTATCGATAGCTAAACAAAGACACTATCAGGAATAAGTACCCTTTGTCGTGCATTGATGATTTGTTTTATCAGGTACAGGGTGCTAGGTTGTTCTTTAAGATCAACTTGAGGTATGGGTATCATCAGTTGAGGATTCTTGCTTTTGATGCTCCGAAGATGGCTTTCTAGACTAGATATGGGCATTATGAGTTCCTAGTAATGTCCTTCCGCTTGACTAACGCTCAGACAGTGTTTGTGGATTTGATGAATCGGGTGTTCAAGGCATATCTTGACTCATTTTTCATTGTCTTCATTGATGACATATTGATCTACTCACGTAGTATGGCGGAGCACGAGCAACATTTGAGGATAGTGATTTAGACCATATGGGAACAAAGACTATATGCTAAGTTCTCCAAGTGCGAGTTTTGGTTAGATTCTGTGGCTTTCTTGGGGCATGTTGTACTAGGTGAGAGTATTAAGGTGGATTTCAGAAAGATCGAGGTAGTTCAAAGTTGGCCTCATCCTACCACATCGACTGAGATAAGGAGTTTCTTGGGGGTAGCGGGTTATTATCGTCGCCTTTATGGATGGCTTCTTGTCTATTCCAGCTCCTTTTCCTAGATTGACCCAGAACGGTGCTTAGCTTAGATACTCCGATGATTGCGAGGCGAGCTTTCAGAAGCTCAAAACCACATTGACTATAGCACCCGTGTCGGTTTTGCCCTCCGGTTTGGGGAGGTACACTGTGTATTTCGACGCTTCACATGTTGGTTTGGGTTGTGTATTGATGCAAGAGGGAAAAGTTATTGCATATGATTCACGTCAGTTAAAGCCCCACGAGAAGAATTACCCTATGCATGATTCCGAGTTGGCTTCTATAGTTCATGCTCTCAAGATCTGGAGGCATTACCTTTAAGGGATGTCGTGCGAGGTCTACACCGATTAGTACAGGCAGCGCAGGTGGCTTGTGTCTCTAAAGGATTATGATATTACTATCCTCTATCATCCGAGCAAGTCGAATATGGCTGCAGATGCCTTGAGCAGAAAGGCCGAGAGTATGGGTAATTTGGAATTCTTTCAGTAGGGGAGATGCCATTGGCTTTGGAAATAAAGCCCTTAGCTAACCGACTTGTGAGGTTGGATATTTCAGAGCCCAATCGAGTTCTTGCATGTATTGCAGCTCAGTCTTCTTTATTCGATCAACGCTCATCAGTACGATGATCAGCACTTGCTGGTTCTTAGAGAGACAGTACTAGGGGGTGACGCCAAAGAGGTTACTCTCGGTAATGATGGCATTCTATGACTCTAGGGTCTCCTATGTGTTCCTATTGTTGATGACCTGAGGGAGATGATTTTAGAGGAGGCACACAATTCGTGTTATTCTATTCATCCATGGCAAGTTGAGTCCGAGGTTCATCAGTCTATTTGAGGTGTTTTAGCGAGTTGGAGAGGCTTCTTACAGGCTTGCTTTGCCTCCTATTCTATCGGGAGTTCATCTGGTTTTCCACGTGTCTATTCTCTGAGATACCATGTCAACAGGTCACATATGTTAGATTATAACACAATTCATCTAGATGAGAGCTTGGGTTATGAGGAAGAGCCAGTTGCCATTGTTGACAGGCAGGTTTGCTAGTTGAGATCTAAGAAGATTTCAGCGGTAAATATCCAGTGGAGGGGTCAACCAGTCGAGGAGGTGACTTGAGAGATCGAGGAGGACATGCGGGAGCAAATATCCACACTTATTCGACACTCCAGGTATGATTCTAGACCCGTTCGAGGACGAACATTTGTTTAAGAGGTGAAGAATGTAATGACCCGATCAATCGTTTTGCTTTGGCGTTTCTGTGTTGTCTAAGTATCAATCGTCACGTTCGGAGCTAGTCGAAGAAGTTGAAGTTCAAAGGTTGGTTAATTTTGTTTTGAGGTGCGATGCTTGATTTCGATGTTGTTTTATGTGTTCCGAGGCTTCGAGCGGGTCCGGATTATTGTTATGAACTTGTTGGTAGTGGCTCGGGTGTGTTTCAAACGACCTGGAGATAAGTCCAAAATGGTAGATTTTCTGCTACTAGTTTCCTTTTTTGCAAAAATAGAGGGAGCCTCGAGTTTGCAATGAAGGATTTGGGGCTGAGGCATTTGTGTGTTTCATATTCGTGATTCTGTGGTCGAGTTCGCGAAGGCTTAAGACTAGTGTCCTTCGCCTTCGCGATGGAAGTCCAGTTTGCATTGAAGAAGCTTGGTCGCATTCGTGATTGCTTGGCCGGGCAAGCCTTCGCGATCGCAAGGACTTGGCCGTGTTCACGAAGAAGCTTTTCTAGGCGATGGCAAGTTTGCCTTCGCGGTTACGAGGGCCTTTCCGCGATCGCGAAGAAGGACCACTGGGCATAATCTTGTTTTAAAATCTGGTCATAGGCTATTCTTTTTCATTTCTCACTTCTCTTAGCCGAAATTGGAGATTCTTGTAGGGGGACTTTCACCAAGCATTTGAAAGTAAGTGATTTATACCTAATATGAGTTTAGTACAGTATGGGTAGATTTTATCATAGAAATTATTAGAATTATGAGATTATGTTGAAAAACCTATGTTTTGGTAAAAGTGGGACTTTGACACGAAATTGATGTTAGAATTGAGTAGAAATTATATATTTGAGTTCGTATGGTCATGGATAACATTTATCTACAAATATTTCCTTACTCCGGGTACGTGGGCCGGGGTGGCATTTATGAACTTATCGAATTGGATTGGGAAATTACTCCAATAGATGAATTATGAACTTTTGGGTATATATTGATTAGTTTGTACGACTTTTGACTAGTTTCGGGTTGCTCGGCATTATTTTGAGGCTATTAGTGTGGTTTGAGGGCCGAGAAGAGGACTTGGATGCAAGGTAAGTCTCTTGCCTAATCTAGTAAGAGGGAATTATCCCCTTAGATGCTTTAATTGTTATGTACTATTTTTTGTGGGTCCTACCTATGCACGAGATGACAAGAGTCCGTACGTAGCTAAAATCATGCTTATGTCTGGGTAGACTTAGGACTTTACCATAAAATATTTGTACTACTTGAAATTAATTTGCTAGTTTAATTACTTCAATTTATAATTGAAATTTGATTAGGTATTGTGCTGGGCCAAGCTTCAATATCTTGAGTTTTTGCGGGATACTTGATTGTTGGTGAAATCGTGCTTTCGTTACGTGCTCACCCTTGTGTTGTAATTCTTAGACCCGTAGTTCGAAGATTTTCTCTATTCCTGCGGATCGGGGTGTATGCCTCGGCAGTGCTATGGAATAGCATTATGGATTGGGCCGTACGACCAGGCAATATATTTGAGATGCATCTAATGGTTCGCGCTGGTCGACCCTTGGCAGTGTACACGATTATTAGGGATCGGGCCGTACGACTTCGGCATAATTCGTGCATAATATATCTAATATTCAGAATATACATGATATATCCTTTTTGATTTGAGATTTGATGTTTACTTGTTTGTTCTTATCTATTTGAGATAGCACATGATATTTGGAGATTTTATACTGTTATTATGTTGCGGGATCATGTTACTTACGTTCTTTCTTATTCCATTATTTATGTGGTGCTTCCTGCCTATTTATAATTCATGTACATTATTTATTCACCACTAATAGGCGTTCGTGTCGATCATTCGTTACTACTTTTTCTGACGTTAGACTAGATACTTACTGGGTACGCATTGATTTACGTACTCATGCGATACTTCTACATTAAATGTGCAGGTACTAAGGCAGGTACATCTGGTGGCCATTCGAGCGCGCATCCTCGTTATCCGAAAACTTAGTGGTGAGTTATTCTCCATGTCCGATCTTTAGCACCCGGAGTCTCCTTCATGTTGTATTTTCATTTCAGACAGACAGTAGCTATAGTGGTTTGTATATTCTACTAGATTGCTCGTGCATTTGTGACACCAGATTTTTTGAAATTTCTAGTAGATGTTTATGGTTTTGCCAAAACTATCACCTTTATTTTTATGTTTTACTATTTTATATATCTATGATTTTCTATGTATTAATTTCCTTATTTGATAAAAGCCATAATTTTAAAAATAATAAAATAAATAATTAAATGGATAGTTCACCGTTTGCTCGCCTAACAACGAGGTTAGACACTATCAGGCCTATAATGGGAATTAGGTCGTGATAGATTTTAGGTAGACCATTTCTTGCAATAGGAAGAGCAATTATTGATGTCCATCAAGGATAATTAATTCTGCGAGTTGATCAAGAAAGAGTGATTTTTGATACGCAAAAAATAATAAATTATCTTGAGGACGAGTCATCATCATCTTGTTTTCAAATTGATTGGTTGAATGACCTTGCAGATGAATATAAAGATGATCAGTTGGTTACTAATTCATTGGAAAGATGTTCGGCAAGGTCAAGTACCATAAGTGATGACAATCCCATAATCAATGAAGTAGCTGAAATACTGGAAAAAGAGTCAGAAAATGAGAAAGTTCTCACAAGAAGAAGTTCAATAAAAAATTGAACACAAAATCCTTCCTTTTCGTTTAAAATATATTTGTCTTGAACCTAAATTACTTGCAGTGATTATTTCATCTTCTTTAACTGCAGAACAAGAAAGCAAACTAATTGGAGTTTTGAGAGAACATCAAAGAGCTTTAGAGTGGACTATAGCTGACATCAAAAGGAATCAGTCCAAATATTTGCACGTATAGGATTCTTATGGAGGACAATTACAAGCCAATAGTCAAAAGGAGATTGGACCCAGCAATGCAAGAAGTCGTCAAGAAAGAAGTAGTGACACTTCTAGCTGCAGGTATCTTTTATCCGGTATCTAACAGTCCTTGAGTAAGTCTTGTGCAGGTAGTACCAAAGAAGGGAGGTAAGACGGTAATATAAAATATAAAGATAACGAACTCATACCTACCACAACAGCCACATGATGGAGAGTCTATATTGATTATAGACGACATAACCAGGCCACACAAAAAGATAATTTTCCTTTGCTTTTTATCGACCAAATGCTTGAAAGAGTTACAAGTCATGGTTTTTTTTGTTTTCTTGACGGATATTTTGGGTATAATTAGATACCAATTGCTCCAAAAGATTAGGAGAAAACCATATTCACATTCCCCCCAAGGTACGTATGATTACCTACGAATGCCATTTGGACTGTGTATTGCTCCTGCTACATTTTACCGTTGCATGTGGGCAATTTTCTCAGACATGACTGAAAAGTTTCTTGAAATCTTCATGGATTATTTTACACTTTTTGGAAAGACATTTGAAGATTGTCTCTATCGTTTAACATTGATGCTTAAAAGATGTGAAGAGACAGATTTAGCTCTTAATTGGGAAAAATAACACTTTATGGTAATAGACGGGATTGTTTAGGACATAAAATCACAGCTAAAGGAACAGAAGTTGATAAGGCTAAAATTGATCTTATAGAAGGACGACTGTTAAAGGTATTAGAAGTTTACTAAGACATGTAGGTTTTTATAGAAGGTTCATAAAAGAGTTTTCAAAGATTTCAAAACCTCTAACTAACCTATTGATGAAAGATGTGAAGTTTAAATTTTCAAATGATTGCAGAAAGACATTTGAAGTCCTCAAGAAACAATTGCCTAATGCTCAAATTTGAAATAATGTGTGATGCAAGTGATTTAGCAACTAGGAGCATATTGGGACAAAAAGGAGATAAGATTTCGGGCCTATTTACTATGCAAGCAGAACCTTCAATGAAGCTCAAAAGAATTATGCCACATTTGGGAAGGAACTACTGGCAGTAGTATTTGTAGTTGACAAATTTCGTTCATATCAATGTTACAATATTTATTGATCATACTAAGTACATCTTAGAAAATAAAGATGCTAGACCTAGATTGCTAAGATGGATACTCTTTTGCAAAAATTTGATCTTGAAATAAAAGATAGGAAAGGTTCAGAAAATCATGTAGATGATTATTTGTCATGTTTGAAAAGTCCTCCAACTGAGACAATAGATATCAAGGAGGAATTTCTTGATGAGCATATCAATAAAATTGAAACAATCGCAAATCATCTTGTCTTGCTAATACTGTCAACTACTTAGTGGGAGGATGGATCCCACAAGATTTATTTACGAACAAAGAAAAAAGCTCAAAAAAGAAATAAAATATTATTTTTGGGAAGATCCTTGCTTGTTTAAATTTTGTGCAGATGGTATGATTAGGAGATGTGTACCAGAAATAGAGATGAATAATATCCTAAGCCACTGTCATGATAGAGCTGTAGGAGGACACAATGGAGGAAGACGAACTACCGCAAAAATACTTGAAGCTAATTTTTTCTGGCCCACTTTATTCAAAAATGCAAGAAATTATGTCGCCACTTGCGACAAATGCTAGAGAAGCGGTAATAAAAGAAATGAGATACCTCTCAACTCTATCCTTGAGTATGAAATATTGATGTTTGGTGCATTAATTTTATGGGTCCTTTTCCTCCTTCAAACGACTGTGAATATATTTTAGTTGTTATTGAATATGTTTCAAAATGGGTAAAAGCAATGGCTACTAGAAAAAATGATGCACATGTTGTTTGTGCTTTTCTTAAGAAAAATATATTTTCTAGGTTTGGAACTCCACGAGTCTTCATTTTGTAAATAAACACTTGGCTTGTTTGTTTTCAAGATATGGAGTAACTCATAAAATAAGAATTCCATATCAAGCTAAAACAAGCGGGTAAGTTGAAGTACCCAATAGAGAATTAAAAAGAATTTTAGAAAAAACTGTTGGTTCTTCTCAAAAAGATTGGTCTTTAAAGTTAGATGATGCTCTATAGGCATACAAAATTGCTTTCAAAACTCCCATTGACACATCTCTTTATAGACTAGTTTTTGGAAAATCTTGTCTTCTACTTGTGGAACAAGCTAGAACATAAAGCATAAAGCATATTGGGCTATAAAATTGCTATATCTAAAATTTTTCCAAATGCAGGCAGAAATCTGCAACGACTCCGCCAGTCGTATTGAGTATTTCCCCGATTTATTGTCTATTTTGTGTTTGTTTGTTGTTATGTAACTTGCCAGGATGGTTGGTTTTGTTCCAGCGATATTTCGGAATGAGTTGGGACACTTCGTTCCAAGGTTGGAAGCCTAAGTTAAAAAAGTTGACCGGATGTTAACTTATATGTCAATGGCTCCAGAATGAAGTTTTGATAGTTCCGATAGCTCCGTATGATAATTTTGGACTTAGGAGTGTGTCCGAATAATGATTTGAAGGTCCTTAGGTGATTTTGGCTTGAATTGGCTAAAGTTGGAAAAAGTTAAAGTTTGGAGAGTTAAGAAGTTTGACTGAGAATTGACTTTGTGGTTACTGAGCTCGAATATTAGTTCTGGAAGTTAGAATAGGTCCTTCATGTTATTCATGACTTGTGTGCAAAATTTGAGGTTAATCAAAGTTGGTTTGGTATGTTTCGGCATTAGTTTTGGAAGTTTGAAGTTCATAAGCCCATTAGGCTTGAATCGATGCGCGATTCGTGACTTTAGTGTTGTTAGATGTGATTTAAGGCTTCCAGCGAGTTCATATGATGTTTTTGGATATGCTGGTTTGGTTGGATGGGGTCCCTGGGGCTTCGGGAGTTATTCAGATCATGTTCGGCGCATTTTTGGATTTTGAGGAACTACTGATTGTCTGTTGCTGGTTTCCTCTTTTGTGATCGCGGAGAAGGAGACACGATCGCGAAGAGTTGTTGTTGGCTGCTAGGCAATTTGTGCTACACATTCGCGAGAATAGGTATGTGATCGCGAAGCTGGGGGAGTCAGTGAATCACGAACACGTGAGTTGGGTCGCATTCGCGGAGAAGAAAGGAGGAGGCTAGGAGTCCACGTGATTTGTTCTTTGGGATCGCGTGGGTTGATGAATCTGTGAATTGCGTTCGTGATTGGTTGTTCGCGTACGCGAAAAGTACTTTGAGGGTAGCATGATTTTTGTTCTTCGCGATCGCGAGGGACTTTCCATGATCGCGAAGAGGAGCAGTTGGGAAGAATATAAGATTCTAAAATGAGGGTTAGAGTAATATTTCATAGTTGGACTTTGGGAGCTCGGATTGAGACGATTCTTGGAGGGATTTTCAAGGAATTGATTGGGTTAAGTGATTCCAAATTGGACTTGGTTAATGTACGTGAATCTATCATTGTTTTTATTATTTAATTAGTATTTTGGGTTGGAAAAATTGGAAAAAATTGTAGAAACTTCATAGGCTTTAATTTGAGGATTTAAGGTCGAGTTGTGATCGAAATTGAGTAATTTTGGTATGGTTGGACTCGTGGTTGAATGAGTGTTCGAATTTTGTTAATTTATTCGGATTTCGAGATATGGGCCGGGGGTTGACTTTTTGAGTTGACTTTTTGACTTTGGTTAATGATCTTAGTTTTATCATTTAGAGTTAATTCATATAGCTTTTATTGATAGTATTACGTTATTTTGGCTAGATTCTAGCCTTCTAGAGGTCAATATGCGTGGGAAGGGCTCGCTAGCAAAGTGATTTGATTTGTTTGAGGTAAGTATCTTATTTAAACTCTATAGAGGAACTAGTTGCTTGATTATTGTGATATCTACGTGCTATTGGGTGCGCACATGCATGGGGATGACCCATGTGTGGGCACTAGGATTAGTTATTCATGTTCAGGTTGTAGTCGGGCTCTTATAATCCTAGAATTTGATACTTAAACCTTAAGCTATGACGCTTCGCACATTTGTGACATTGAACTATTTGAGCCATGATTGAGGCTATGTAGGGGATTTATCCTTGAATGAACTTATAAATGTTATTCTTCAATGAAATTGCCGGCTTAAGCTATGATAGTACACTTACACATGCCTACACTTTAGCATGTCGTTTATACCAGTCCAGGAGCATGATATTTGATATTCACATGTTTCATACATGTACACTTGTTTAATTGCTCATGTATAATATGTTTGGAAAAGAGGCCTGTGACCACTCTAGGAGGATTGCGTTATTATGCCTTTGACCATACCGGGCGGATTGCGTTGATATGTATGTGACCACGTTGGGCTGATTGTACTGTTATGCTTGTGACCATGCTGGCGGAGTTATGATATTGAGCCTGTGATCACGCCGGGCTGGCAGCACGTTGAATTGGTTTTGCTTGCATGTAGATATTGATCCATTCCCTTACGGTCACCCTCTCATATTTCTCTCTAGAGGGTATACAAGCAGTTATTGAGAATACTTATCAGTGGTTTTGGAACGGATATGAAAAAGCTGAGAGAATCTGGCCAGTGTTTTGTTGGATTTTGCATTTAATCTTTACTTGTAATTTCCTTGATCATTTATCCGATTTCTTTGCATATTGCCTCTACATTTGTAAGGCCCCATAAATATTTTACCAAAAACCTGGGAGTTCGTGGTGCCAAAGTAGACTATGTGTTGATGAACCAGAGGATTGGTCAGGTGGCTTATAGGCTAGAACTACCTCCATATATGTCTTTAGTGCACCCGATATTCCACGTGTCCATGTTGAAGAAGGTGATTGGAGATCCGTCGATTATTATTCCGGTTGAGACCATTGAGGTTAATGAAGAATTGACTTATGAAGAAATTCCAGTTTCCATCCTTGATAGGCAAGTCTGAAAGTTCAGGAATAACGAGATTGCCTCCATGAAAGTACTATGGCGAACCCAATAGGTTGAAGAGGCCACCTGGGAGGCCGAGGAAGAAATGAAGAAGAAGTAACCTAATTTGTTTGAATAGCCATGTATTTATAAAGTTGTGTTCTATGAAAATGCTAAGAGTTACCTTCTATGAATTGCGTATCATTTGTACCGTGATGTTATGGGTGTTTCTTTTCTGGTAATATATTGCTTATGAGGCCGTGATTGGTGTTGTTTTTATCTTATATTGCGTCATCGGATTATGTATATGTTGTAGATTGGTTTCTGGGGTTCTCTAACAAGTGGATAAGCCAAGTTACAGGGGAGATTCTGGCAAAAGTTTTGGAAATTTAAGGAGTTAGTCAAAAATTTGGAACTGCTAGTGTGTGAACTCACAATTGAGCCACATTAGATGCTACGGATTCTGACCCTCATTCGAGGACGAATGATCCTAAGTAGGGGAGGATCTAAGCCCCGTAAATATTTTACCTAAAACCCGGGATTTCGTGGTGCCGAAGTATACTATGTGTTGACGAATGTGGAGATTGCTTGCCCTGGTACGAACTTTTTAGGTTGAATAGTGCGCTGGGAAGTAAAGGAAAATTGTTGATCGAAAAAGACATTTCTGCGGCCCATTATGCGGTCGCAGAATCACTCTACAGGCTGCAGAGTGAAGCAATAGTTGGGCAAGCATGGAGGAAAGAATGCGGTGCATTATGCTACCGTATTATAGGTCTCCGAACTGCATAATGGCCGCAGAGTGGAGCAAAATTGCCCAGTTCCGGAGGGCCATTTTGCAGACCGTAGAAGCATTATGCGGTCGAATATATGACCGTAGACCTATGACGGGGCTCTTTTTTTCTAATTTTTTTACCCGACCCTATTTTGATCTAGAGTAATGGACAACTTCTAAAGCAAAAACATATATTCTAGAGTAAGGGAGTGCCATAGAGTGATAGGATCACCCATCAATTCTTGCTCAATTGAAGAAATTGTAAGAAGAATTCACGAGGTCTTCATCCTAGAGGTAAGTTTCTACTCCATAGCCCTCGATTTTGTGATTCTAATTGAAAATAGGTAATAATCCAAGCAATTCTTGGGTGTGGAAATTATTTATTTTTACATGCATGTACTACCAAGGGTTGGGGGAAGAATGTTGAGCTAAATTGGGTAGACTTTGGGTAGAGGGATGGAGAAACCCACCATAGGAGGACCTTGAAATCATAATACCCACCTACTGTTTGATAAAATGCTCAAATGAGCTGGAACCATAAACTCTCCCCTAATTTTGTTTAATCTTGCTATATTTCTAAATATATCGAAGAAGCTAAGAATTCCGGAACATTGTAGTAATTTAAAAAGGCTTGAGGCAAGGTATGTTGGCTAAACTTCTCTCTTAGAATTGAATTCCCATGATGATCTTGTATGTCCCCAGTTGTCAATTATGAATTGCCTTATCTGAATAAGTTTGATGTTGGATGATGTATATATATGAATATGTTCAAATGTGTTCCGGATTGTTCTTATTATATTGTGCTACTCTTCGGGAGAGTATTTGAAGTATGAGTATGTGTTAAAATGTTGTGACTTCAAGTCATTTCCAAATGAAAGTGATCACATCAAATTGTATAAGAAATCATATGTGTCTAAGACCCTAATTTGCTCAAGTATGTGTTTAAAGTCTTAATTTGAAAGGCCTTGTTGTTGATTATCCATGATAATGATTGAAAATGGAATAGTGAGCTTGAATTATGAAGTACGGACAATGTGCCAAGAATGATATTGCGTTATGTCAATGATTTCAATAAAACAAATGACATGTAAAAGAATATGAATTGAGTGGTAAATACTTTTAATAACAAATGCTTTGGGAGTATCGATTAGCTACCGAGGAAGGGTAGGTCGGAACAACCTAACCCCGAAACTACACGTGTCAGTGTAGGAGTGATTGAGGGGGAAATCCCGTGCTAATGTGATGAGACTATTTCCCCTTATATGGGATGAGTTGGGTGTGTTGAGATGTTTTCCCATAAATGGGATAAGATTATTGCTAGCTAGATGTGATGTATTGTTAACCCACACGACATTATGGTGAGACGGCTTAGCCGAGCGGGCTGAGATCGGACGCCATATCACGCACATGGTGGTATTATAAGTGTATATCTCGGGGTGAGACCGCTTAGCCAGTCGGGCTGAGATCAGACTTCGTGCGGAAACACAGTGGTATATCGGTGCTAAAAGATCTCCTAACTTAAATTATCGAAACCTACTTGAAATTTACGTTTCCCCTAATGTGACACATTGATACCATTTGAGTCTCTTATTGATATCATGTTTTGTTTACATTTACTATTGCTCGTTCTATTGGGAGGGTGTTTAGTTTTACATACTAGTACTATTACATATGTTCTAACATCCGTTTTGCCGGGGGCGCTGCAACTTTAATGGATACAGGTGGTTCCATAGCAGGTGGTATTGATTAGTGAAGCAGCACACCCTCACCTCAGCTGATTTGGTGAGCCTCACTTCATTTCGGGGTCCCACATCTTCTATTCTTTGTACATAACATTTTGAGGTACAGCCGGGGCCTTGTTGCCGGCACTGTCATAGCACTCTTTTGTTCCTGTTAGAGGCTCCGTAGACATAATGTAGGTTGTGTCTATTTTTGGAAAAAGTTAAACTAAAAATGTATTAATTGTATCATCTGTCCCACTTTAACTATGATGTACAATGTACTGCTTTGAACATTTGTTAAGGACGTAACTAATGGAAATGAAATAGTGTTGTTCACATGACTTCTTACTAACTAATTAATGAAATGTACTCTTCTCTTTATTTGTGGGTGAGTTGGGTAGACTGCACTGTGCAGGTGTGCTCGACCGAGGTAACTCTGTTGAGCGTCGGTCGCGCTCCCCGAGGTCCGACATGAAAATGTGCTAAGATATTATCTGAGCAAAGTATTTGAGAAACTGTACGCATACACACATTGATGTTTTCTCACTAAACTTGATGAGTTGATTTCAATATTGCTCTGTACTGGAATTAAAGATGAAACTACACAGGTGATAGCTAGTATCATTAATGATTTGTGCTCCTTTTACCTTGCCGTGTTTATTTATGATACTTATTTAGGCGATTGTACTCATACTACACTCTACACTTAATTGTACATATCCAGTGTGTCCAGTGTGGGGACCAGTTATCAGCAGTAGATTGCTTTTTAGACTATCTGCTAGAGGCGAGGTAGAGCTGCACCCTTGGTCGTAGTTTGACTCGTCTTTCTCCTTTCATACTGTTGTTGTAGTTCAAACAGTATATTTATCGTACTTATCAGTTTCGGAGGGTGATTTACATTGTATTGGTAGTTTTATTTTGTATTGAGACCTCAAGTTTATGTTATTTCTATGAATTTTGATATTATGTTGCCTTCGTTATCATGTTTAGACTTGCCTAGCGATGTGTTAGGCGCCATCATAATGGGTTGGGATTTTGGGTCATGACAAGTTGGTATTAGAGCCCTAGGTTCATATGTAGAGCAGGTTTAGTATAGTCTTGCGAATCGGTACGGAGACGTTTGTACTTATCTTCGAGAGGCTACCGAACCCTTAGGAAAACTTAACTTTTTTGTGTTCTTATCGTACGGATTTGTTGATTCCGGAAATTAAACTTCTGCTATTCTATTCTCTCACAGATGGTGAGGACATGTGCTACCGAATCGGGTGAATGAACACCAGTACCACCAGTTAGGGCCACGAGAGGACAGGGCCGCGGTAGAGGTTGAGGTGCAGCTCGTACAGCAGCTAGAATAGCACATGTAGACCTACCAGTTGCTCCAAATTAGGAGTAGATTCCAAATGTGGTTGAGCCTGTGGGACCAGCTCATGCACCAGCTATGGCCATTGTGATTCCAGGCCTTTAGGAGGCTTTGGACTAGATATTGATTGTATGCCTTAACCTTGCCCAAGTGGTTTCAGTTGAAGCTACACCAACCACTTCTCAGGTCGGCGGAGGTGCTCAGACTCCCCCCGCCCATACACCAGAGAAGGTGGTGCAGGGAGTTCAGACACCGGGGGTACTACCATTCCAGCCAGTTGTAGTTGCTCAGGACCAGGTGGGTCCCCCTATGAGTGACGAGGAGCAGAAGAGACTAGAGAGGTTTGGGAGGATGCTCGGGATTTATTGGATAGGTGCCTGCGAATTCTTTGCACATAGGTATTCTATGGACTAGTAAGGTCTCATTTACTACTTTAAAGCCGTCGGGGGCAGCCTTCAAATGGTGGGAGGCCTATGAGTGGAGCAGGCCCGCCGGTGCTACACCACTTACGTGGCACAAGTTCTCCGTTCTCTTCTTGGAGAAGTTTATACCACCGGCCCGCAGGGAGGAGTTGCGCAGGTAGTTTGAGCAGCTAAGCTAGGAGGGTATGACTGTGACCCAATATGAGATGAGATTTTCAGAGTTGGATCCGCATGCGATCTGGTTGGTTCCCACAGAGAGAGAGAGAGGATTAGGACGTTCATTGATGGCCTCAACTATGGACTACACTCTGTTATGACTCGGGAGATTGCATCAGGTGCTTGATTCATTGAGGTGGTTGATATTGATAGGTGTTTAAAGCAGGTCCTTAGTCAGGAGCGTGAGGAGAGGGAGGTCTCATAGTTTGGGTAGTTTCAGCGGTGTTTCTTTTAGAGGATAGTCTCACCACAGCAGGGGCCGTCCTTATAGGCCCGTTCAGATGGCTTGTCCGGTTCATCGTGGTGCATCAATTGGCCATGGTTCCTACAGTGCTCGTTCGGGTCAGTCATCCTTCAGTGTGTTACCAGCATAGAATTCTTACCATGCTTCACCTTCCAAGTCTTCTACCGGTAGTTCCTCGAGTTATCAGGGTTAGCAGCCACTCAGGAGGGGTTGCTACGAGTGCAGGGATTTGAGCCATCTCAAGAGAGATTTCCCCAGGTTATTAAGTAGGCCTCCACAACAGAAGTCCTTGGCTATGAATTCCGCACCAGTTACTTCACCACCCATTCAGCCAGCTTGGGTTGGGGCCTAGGCAGCTAGAGGTCGCCCTAGAGGGGGATGCTGATCAGGTAGCGGTCAGGCTCTATGCTATGATTTCACAGCTAGGCCAGAGTCCATTGCTTCAGATGCAGTGATGACAGGTATCGTCTTAGTATGCCACATGGATGCTTCTATTATATTTGACCCCGGTTCTACTTATTCGTATGTATCATCATATTTTGCTTACCATTTGGATATGTCGCGTGAATCCTTAGTTTCACATGTTCAAGTATCTAAGATGGTGGACGATTCTATTATTGTGGACCGTGTGTATCGGTCGTCTGTGGTGACTATTGGAGGATTGGAGACTAGAGTTGATCTCTTATTACTTTGTGTGGTTGGTTTCGACGTTATTCTGGGTATGGATTGGTTGTCCTAATGTCATGCTATTCTGGATTATCATGCTAAGACCATGACGTTGGCGATGCCGTTACCTAGGATCGAGTGGAGAGGTTCTCTTGACTATGTTCCCAGTAGAGTAATTTCATATCTGAAGGCCGAGATGGTTGGGAAGGGGTGTTTGTCATATTTGTCTTTTGTGAAGGATGTTGGTGCTGATACTCCTACCATTGCATCTGTCCGGTAGTGCGAGACTTTCAGGATGTGTTTCCCGAAAAGCTACAAGGCATGCCACCCGACAGGATATTGATTTTGGTATTGACTTGGTGATGGGCACTCAGCCCATTTCTATTCTTCCATATCATATTGCACCAGCAGAGTTGAAGGAATTGAAAGAGCAGCATCAGGAGCTTCTTGATAAGGGGTTCATTAGGCTGAGTGTGTCACATTGGGCTGCACCGGTTCTGTTTGTGAAGAAGAGGATGGTACTATACCGATGTGCATCAATTGTAGGCATTTGAACAAAGTTACAATTAATAATAAGTACCGTTTGTGCGCATTGATGACTTATTTGACCAGCTTCAGGGAGATACAGTATTCTCTAAGATTTATTTGAGGTTTGGGTATCACTTGTTGAAGATTCAGGACTCGGATATTCTAAAGACGGCATTACAACCTGTTATGGTCACTATGATTTTCTTGTGATGTTTTTTAGGCTGACCAATGCCCCAGCAACATTCATGAAACTGATGAATAGTATGTACCAGGCATATCTTGATTCATTTGTCATAGTATTCATTGATGATATCATGGTGTACTCACGTTGATAGGTGAAAGTATACGCAACATTTAAGGATTGTACTACAGAGGTTGAGGGAGGAGAAGCTTTGGCAAGTTCTCCAAGTGTGAGTTTTGGCTTAGTTCGATGGCATTCTTGGGGCATGTGGTGTCAGTGAAGGGATTAAGGTGGATTTGAAGAAGATAGATGCGGTTCAGAGTTGGCCAAGACCATCTTCAGGTATTGAGATTTGGAGTTTTCTCGGCTTGGCCGGATATTATTGCCACTTCGTGGAGGGTTTCTTGTCCATTGTAGCGCCCTTGACCAGGTTGACCCAGAAGGATGCTCCATTCAGGCGGTCGGATGAGTGTGAGGAGAACTTTCAGAAGCTCAAGACTTCCTTTACCACAACTCCAATTTTAGTTTTGACTTCAGCATCGGGTTCTTATATAGTATATTATGATGTTTCTCGGATTGGTATTGGGTGTGTCTTGATGAAGGAGGGTAGAGTGATTGCTTATGCTTCACGCCAATTGAAGCCTTGTGAGGAGAACTACCCTGTTCATGATTTGGAGTTGGCATCCATCGTTCATGTATTGAAGATTTAGAGGCATTATCTCTACGGTGTGTCTTGTGAGGTATTTATGGATCATCGGAGTCTCCAGCACCTGTTCAAGGAAAATGATCTATTTTTGAGATAGCGCAGATGGTTGGAGCTGCTAAAGGACTATGATCACCATTTTGTATCTTCTTGGAAAGGCCAATGTGGTGGCCGATGCCTTGAGTAGGAAGTTGGTTAGTATGGGTAGCCTTGTATTTATTCCTGTTGGTGAGCAACCGCTTGCATCGTATGTTCAGGCCTTGGCCTATCAGTTCGTGAGGTTAGATATTTCGAAGCCTAGTCGGGTTCTAGCTTGTGTGGTTTCTCGGTATTCCTCATTTGATCGGATCAGAGAGCGTCAGTATGATGACCCCCATTTGCTTGTCCTTAAGGATACGGCTTAGCACGGTGATGCCAAGGAGGTTTCTATTGGGGATGATGGGGTGTTGTTGAGCCAGGGTCGAATTTGTGTGCCCAATGTAGATGGGTTACGTGAGTTGATTCTTGAGGACTTGAGGCAACACTATTGGTAGAGGAGGATGAAGAAAGGCACAGTGGGATTTAGTTCTTGAATTGTCAGCAGGCGAATTACGAGCATCAGAGGCCAGGCTGTTTGCTTCAGAGGCTTGAGATTCCGGAGTGGAAAAGGGGGCGTATCACCATGGACTTCGTAGTTTGGCTCCCACATACTTTTAGGAAGTTTGATGCTATTTGGGTGATTGTAGATTGGTTGACCAAGTCCGTGCATTTCATTCCAGTTAGGACTACCTAATCTTTGGAGCGATTGGCTGAGATCTATATTCGCGAGATTGTTCGCCTTCACGGCATGTTGGTGTTCATCATTTCAGATTTGGGCACATATTTCACATTACAATTTTGGAGAGCAGTGCAACGAGAGTTAGGCACACGGTTTGAGTATAACATTCCACCCTCAGACAGACAGACAGTCCGAGCGCACTATTTAGATATTAGAGGATATGCTACGTGCTTGGGTCATGGATTTTGGGGGTTCCTGGGATCAGTATCTGCTGCTTGTAGAGTTTGCCTACAACAACAACTACCAATCGAGTATTCACATGGCTCCATATGAGGCCTTGTATGAAAGACGATGTCGGTCTCCAGTTGGTTGGTTTGGGCCGGGTGAGGCTAGGCTATTAGGTACTGACTTGGTTCAGGATGCTTTGGATAAGGTTAAGTTGATTCAGGATCGGCTTCGCATGACATAGTCTTGACAGAAGAGTTACACCAGTCGAAAGGTTCGTGATGTTGCTTACATGGTGGAAGAGAAGGTATTGCTCAGAGTTTCACCCATGAAGGGTGTTATGAGGTTCGGGAAGAAGGGCAAGTTGAGCCCTCGATATATTAGGCCTTTTGAGGTACTTGAGAAGATTGGAGAGGTGGCTTACAAGCTTGCATTATCGCCTAGCCTATTGAGTGTTCATCTAGTGTTTCATGTTTTCATGTTTCGGAAATATTTCGGTAATCCATCTCATGTTTCGGACTTCAGCATAGTTCAGTTAGATGGGGATTTGACTTATGATGTGGAGCTGGTGGCCATTTTGGATCGGCAAGTTTGAAAGTTGAGGTCAAAAAATATAGCTTCAACGAAGGTGCAGTGGAGAGGTCAACCAGTCAAGGAGGCTACTTTGAAGACCGAGCGGGAGATGCGGAGCAGATATTGACGCCTATTTGAGGCTCCATGTATGGTTCTAGACCCGTTTGAGGATGAACGTTTGTTTAAGAGGGGAAGGATGTAACGACCTGGCCGGTTGTTTTGAGTATTATAGCCCCGTTTCTCCATTTATTGCCTATTCTGCATTTGTTTGTTGTTATATAACTTGTCGGGGTGGTTGGTTTAGTTCCGGGAATGTTTGGGGATGAGTTGGGACACTTAGTCCCAAGGTTGAAAGCCTAAGTTGAAAGAGTTGATCGGATGTTGATTTATTTGAAAATGGATCCGGAATAGATTTTTGATGGTTCTGATAGCTCCATATGGTGATTTTGTACTTAGTAGTGTGTCCGGATATTGATTTGGAGGTCCGTAGGTGATTTTGGCTCGAATTGACGAAAGTTGAAAAAGTTGAAGTTTGGGGAGTTGAGAAGTTTGACCGAGAATTGACTTTGTAGTTAATGGGCTCAAATTTTTGTTCTGGAAGTTGGAATATGTCCGTTGTGTCATTTATGACTTGTGTGCAAAATTTGAGGTTAATTGGAGTTGGTTTGATATGTTCCTACATTAGTTTTGGAAGTTCGAAGTTCATAAGTTCGTTAGGCTTGAATCTATGCACGATTCGTGGTTTTAGTGTTGTTTGATGTTATATGAAGCTTCGAGCAAGTTCATATGATGTTTTTGGATATGCTGGTATGGTTGGATGGAGTCCTGGGGGCCTCAGATATGATTCGAATCATGTTCGGAGCATCTTTGGACTTTGATGAATTGCTGATTGTTTATTGCTTGTTTCCTCTTTCGCAATCGCTTAGAAGGAGACGCGATCATGAAGAGTTGTTGTTGGCTGCTGGGGAATTAGTGCTACCCGTTCGCGAGAATGGGTTTGTGATCGCGAAGCTTGGGGAGTCAATGAATCACGAACACGTGAGCTGGGTCGTGTCCGCGAAGAAGAAAGGAGAAGGCTGGGAGTCCACGCTATTTGTTCTTCGCGATCACGTGAAGTGGTCCGCGATCACGTAGGTTGATGAGTCTGTGAATCGCGTTCATGATTGGTTGTTCGCGTCCGCGAATAGTACTTTGAGGGCAGTATGAGTTTTGTTCTTCGCGATCGCGAGGGACTTTCCGCGATCACGAAGTGGAGCACCTGAGCATAATATAAGATTCAAAAATGAGGGGTTAGAGTAAGATTTCATAATTGGACTTTGGGAGTTCGGATTGAGGCAATTCTTGGAGGGATTTTCAAGGAACTGAATGGGATAAGTGATTCTAACTCGGATTTGATTAATATACATGAATCTATCAATGTTTATGTCAATTAATTAGTGTTTTGGGTTGGTAAATTGGGAAAAATTGTAGAAACTTGATAGGCTTTAATTTGAGGATTTGAAGGTCGAGTTGTGATCGGAATTGAGTAATTTTACTATGGTTAGACTCGTGATTGAATGAGTGTTTTGATTTTGTTAATTTTGTCAGATTCCGAGACGTGGTCTCAGGGTTGACATTTTGAGTTGACTTTTGTTAAAGATCTTAATTTTTACATTTGGAGTCAATCCCATAGCTTTTATTGATAGTATTATGTTTTTTTAGCTAGATTGAGCCTTCTGGAGGTCAATATGCATGGAAAGGGCTTGTTAGCATTTGTTTGAGGTAAGTATCTTATTTAAACTCGGTTGAGGCACTAGCTGCCTGAATTGTTGTGATAGATACATGTTATTGGGTGCGCACATGCGTGGGATGAACCCATGTGCGGGCACGGGGATTATTTATTCATGTTCGGGTTGTTTTCGGGCTCTTATAAGCCTAGAATTTGACTGTTAAACCTTAAGCTATGATGCTTTGCACATTTGTGACATTGTTGTGAACTATTTGAGCCATGAATGTGGTTGTGTAGGGGATTTATCCTTGAATGAACTGAGTCGCTGAAATTGCCGGTATAGGCTACAATAATACACTTGTACATGCTTACACTTTAGCATGTCTTTTATACCAGTCCAGGAGCATGAGATTTGATATTCACTTGTTTCATACATGTATTGTTTCATACATGTACACTTGTTTAATTGCTCCGGTATGATATGTTTGGACTGGAGGCCTGTGACCATGCGGGGCGGATTGTGTTGTTATGCCTGTGACCACGCCGGGTGAATTGTACTGTTATGCCTATGACGGCGCTGGGCAATTTATGATATTGAGCCTGTGATCACACGGGGCTAGCAGCACGTTGAATTGGCCGTGCTTGCGTGTGGATATGGATCCATCCCCCTAAGATCACCCTCTCATATTTATCTCTTGATGGTGTACACGCAGTTCTTGAGAATATTGATCAGTGGTTTTGGAACGGATATAGAAAAATTGAGGGAATCTCGCTAGTGTTTTGTTGGATTTTGCATTTCATTTTTACATGCAATTTCCTTGATCATTTATCTTATTTTACTACATATCACCTCTATATGCCAAGATATTGTCTGAGCAGAGTATTTGATAGATGTTTTCTCACTAAATTTGATGAGTTGCTTTCAGTATTGTTCTGTACCGGAGTTAAAGATGAAACTACACAGGTGATAGCTAGTATCATTAATGATTTATGCTCCTTTTACCTTGCCATGTTTATTTACGATACTTATTGAGTACATTGGGGTGGTTGTACTCAAACTACATTCTGCACTTAATTGTGCAAATCCACGTGTGGGGTTCAATTATCAGCAGTAGGTTGCTTTTCGGACAATCTGCTAGAGGTGAGGTAGAGTTGCATCTTTTGTCGCAGTTTGACTTGTCTTTTTTCCTTTCATACTGTTATCATAGTTCAGACAGTGTATTTATTGCTTAGTTTAAGACTTGTATTCTGTTGCAGTAGCTCGTGACACCGTAATATCAGTTTCTGGGGGGATTTACCTTGTATTAGTAGTTTTTATTGTATTGAGACCACATGTTTATGTTATTTCTATGAATTTCGATATTATGTTGCCTTCTCTATCATGTTTCGGCTTGCCTAGCCGGTGTGTTAGGCGCCATCACGATGGGTTACGACTTTGGTTCGTGACAAAATCATCTGTTGCAGCTTGATGAATTGGAGGAGTTTAGACTTGAAGCGTATCAAACTTCTAAATTGTAAAAAGAAAAGACAAAAAGATGGCATGATAACTTCATTTGCCATTATAATTTTACAGTTGGAGACCAAGTTTTTGGTACCATAGCCGGTTGAGATTATTCCTGAAAAATTCAAGTCACGTTGGTCAGGACTGTACATTGTAACATAAGTGACCCCCCTATGGTGCCATTAAAATGTGCCATATAGATGGGGAGACAAATTCAAAGTAAACAATCATCATTAAACCTTATATCAGTAGAATCTTTGACAAACATGCTTCAACAGTCGTTTTTGCCTAAAAATTTTAAAATCAGTCGAGCTGGCAACGTTAAACTCAGAACTATTTTCTTCCACTCTCTTTAATATTTTATGTAATTATTAGTAGTAACATATAATATTAATTTATATGCTAATATTTATTTTAAGAAAGGAGAGGTATAAAAGGTTATATTTGCTTTTTTATACTATATATTTATACAAATAGGTGTATAATATGTATTAATAAATTTTGTTATGAGAAATTAAGCATTTCATGATACGAAAAATAGAACTTTCTCTTGACACGACAGAGAAGTATTTTCTTAAACACAATTTTGCCTTTGTTATAGCAGAAAAATCCCATGATACGTGAAAAAAGAAATGAGGCAAGAATCATAAAAAATTAAGGGAAGCTCCTTTATCTCCTTTTACTTTGAATTTATTTGTCATGAGGATATGAAATTATTTAAACTTGGGGTTAGAGGAATATGTCTGTTATATATGTGTTTCTTGTATGTTTTTTTTCTATTAAAAAAGGTAAAAAATATATGATGCAACAAAAATGTTTTTTTAGTAAAATTAAAAAAATAACTGAAAATGAAATAATATTTGAGTTGCTTTATTCCTAACGCAACTTATTTCATATACTTTTATGGATTTGTTGTTTGGTTCTTTGTAATGGTCGTAATATTTTGAACCGAATATTTTTTAGGACCTTTAGTTGTTTTAATTTGTTTTGGTAAATAAGTTGGCTAAACTTGATTTGACGTGAAAAGCATGAAACTTAGAAAAGATGAATTTGATTTAACATCATTCATGGGTTTTATGATTATTTTTCTAAGATACAAACTTACTTATTGGTGATTGAAATCATAGATTTCGTTGGACCCAAGAGCATTGCACGATTAGCTTATATTGTCTAGTTCTCTTGTTTACTTGGAAATCTAGAAATTACCTTGAATTCCTACCCTGCTATTGCTTCTGTCTTCCAACCATCTAAGTCTAGATTCAATAGCAGCTCCTGCATCCATTGATTTTTCACCTTCTAACATCTCGAGCTCGATATTGTACCTTAACCTCAGTACACTTTACACCCTCCTATCATGCAAAAGTGACGATTTGGGATAATCTAACTTTGACACATATTCATCTGCACTTATAGCTACCTATTTGGACTTGAGAAAGCTTAATTAGGCGTAATCACCCTTTAACCGAGAGGTATTGAGTGAGTACTTGAGTTTTGAGCGTCATAACAACCTTAATCTATCAAGAAAACGTAAATTGACTTTACCCATTAGGTTTACACCTTGGTTAAGATTACAACCCTAGGCTTTTCTCTATTTGATAAAACTTCAAAAACATTTTGATTGTTACTTGTTTTCTAGCTTAGTCACAAATCTTAAAAGTTTAATTAGTGAAATTGATACCTACTTTTGTTTGGAAGATAAATTTAGTTATTTCAAGTTATTCACTTAAGTGTTTACCATAACACCCAATATAAACTCCTTTAGGTTCGACCCCCACTCAGATTGGGTTATTATTATTATTATTATTATAACGATCGTTTTATATTCCCTTATTTGGGGTGTAACTTAGATGTGATCAATTTTTGGCACGGTTTTCAGGCAGTAACTGGTATTAGCTGTTAGAATATATGCACAACGCTAGAGGGGGGGGGGGGGGAAAGCGTTTTAAANAATCTGCAAGATCATCACAAAAATCCTTTCTCGGCAACCGAGAGTCATTTTCGGCAAAGACCACGTGTGGTGATTCCTCAATAGTGAAAGTGCGTTTATTAAAGATCCTATATGCTTTACTACGCAACGAATAACCGAGGAAAATGCCTTCGTCCGATTTAGCATCGAACTTTCCTAAATTATCTTTCCCATTATTATGCACAAAACATTTACAACCAAATACACGAAGGTGGGAAAGGTTAAGTTTTCTACCTTTAAACAATTCATAAGGGGTCTTCATAAGTATTGGCCTAATTACTGCACGATTTAAAACATAACTAGCAGTACTTATAGCATCGGCCCAAAAATACTTAGGACTTTTAGCCTCATTAATCATAGTTCTAGCCATCTCTTCAAGAGATCTATTCTTACGTTCCACCACTCCATTTTGTTGTGGTGTGCGTGGGGCTGAGAAATTATGATCAATTCCGAGTTCATCGCAAAAGACATCAAATTTGTCTTTTTCGAACTCTCCCCCATGATCGCTTCGAATTGCAACAATGTTGCAGTTCATTTTATTTTGAACCTTCTTCGCAAATTTTCTGAACATATCAAATGCCTCATTTTTATGAGAAAGAAACAAGGTCCATGTGAATCTAGAATAGTCATCAACAATTACAAAGACATAGTAGTTACCACCAAAACTCTTTGTCCTAGAGGGTCCGATGAGATCCATGTGTAAAAGTTGTAAGGGTCTAGTCGTAGATACTACATTCTTAGACTTGAATGACGACCTTACTTGTTTTCCTTTTTGGCATGCATCACAAATAGAATCCTTTTCGAACTTAATTTTTGGAATACCAGTTACTAAGTCTTTAGAGATCAAATTATTTAAATGACTCATGTTGATGTGAGCTATTCTACGATGCCATAACCAAGTATCTTCTTCTCTACTCACAAGACATTTAGTAATTTTCGAAGAAGTATTTTCTAAATCTACCATATAAATACTATCAGTTCTATTACTTTGTAGAATTACCTCATTATTATTGAGACGTTCTACAGTGCAATATTTTGAATTGAAGGTCACACTATTTCCCTTGTCACATAATTGACTTATGCTCAAGAGATTATGTTTGAGACCTTTTACTAACAAAACATCATCAATTGAGGAATAGGGGTTTTTACCTACCGAACCGATGCCGATAATTTTTCCTTTGTTATTGTCACCAAAGATGACATCTCCTCCTTTTGTTTGTTTGATGTTTGTGAATTTGGATGCATCTCCGGTCATGTGCTTGGATCATCCGCTATCAAGATACCAAAGTATACTTGATGCCTTCAAGCACACCTGCAGTCAATTTAATGGCAGTTTTTAGGTACCCAAACCTTTTTGGGTCCTTTCGGGTTAGTGGCAGATGCATATATATTATTTGTAGAAAAATGCCTATATTTCGTATAGCATACAGGCGCAATATGTCCTACTCTATTACAGTAGTGACAAACAATATTTGGATTCCACATATATGGTGGAGCATGATTAGTACTAAATTTATGAAAATCGTGAGTACTACGTTTACGAAAATCATGCCGAGTTCTAGGTTTATCAAAATGAGTACCAGGCTTATGAAAATGTTGCCTAGGTTGAACTTCATTATTTCTATTAGGAAATACTACATGGTTTTTCCTAGTATTCATGGGTCGCTTATTTGATTGATTTTTATTCCTAATATTTTTCTTTCTAGGTGGTTTTGCACTAGAAGTACTAGATGGTTTACTAGTTTTTGTAAATCCTATTCTTTGTTTACTAACATGTATATGATCAATAAGCAGATTTAAATCCTTTTGGGGCTTATTAAATTTGCTAAGAGAGGCTTTTAATTTTTCTATGTGAGCCTTATGAGATGTACAGGAATTGCAAGGACTGTTTAAAATTTCAGGTTTATCGGCACTTCTTTTTCCAAAAAATTTATTTTCTTCCCTAAGTTTCTCATTTTACTTAGACAATTTTTCTATTTCTTTTTCCGAGTCTAAGGCATTCTTTTTCAGGGATTTGTATTTATTATTTATACCAACAAAATTGTCATACAATTCTTCAAAAGACATTTGTAACTCTTCAAAGGAAAGAGAGTTTTTGAAAAAGTTTGTACTAACCTCGTCACTCTCTTTTGGAGTGTCCTCGATGGCCATTAGACAGAGGTTTGCGACTTCATCTTCGTCGTCTGACTCGTTGCCCGAGTCATCATCTTCCCATCACATAAAAGCCCTTTGTATGTTGTGAGGCTTTTTCTTCTCCGCTTTTGCATTTGGGCAGTTTGGTTTGATGTGTCCAGTTTCTCCACATCCGAAGCAAGTTGGAGATTTTTGCTTCTTATTCCTTTGCTCTCTTTTCATGAGTTTATGGAATTTTTTGACTATCATTCCATATTCTTCATCTTCACTGCTAGAGTCCTTGGACTCTTTTGCTTCGATTTTTGATGCCTTGAGAGCTAGGCTTTTCTTTTTCTTTTCTTCACCCAAAACAGAAGGTTTGTTAAGGTGAGTAGTTTCGTATGTAATAAGATTACCTCTTAACCCATCATAGGTTACTATCGTGGAGGCGGTAGATTCTTGGATTGCATCTACCTTTGATTGCCATTCCGGTTTGAGACTCCGGAGTATTTTTCTGACGATCTCTTCCTCAGAAAATGTTTTTCCGAGTGCATCTAGATCATTTATGATGTTTGAAAACCGTTCAAAGGTTTTCTCAATGTTCTCATCATCCTTCATCCTGAATAATTCATATTCATGGGTTAGAAGATCTATTTTAGCTTTTCGAACTTGGGGCGTACCTTCATAGGTGATTTCGAGTTTGTCCCACATCTCTTTTGCAGTTTTGCATCTTGAGATTTTTCGGTAATCATCCGGATTTACTGCACAGTACAGTATATTTTTGGCCCTGGCATAAGCTTCTAGCCTTTTGAAGTCTTTATCTGTGTACTCGCTTTCAGGTTTCAGAACCATAAGTTCACCTTCTTTTTTAGTGATGGTTTGTTCACCTCTTTCTATGATTATCCATATTCTGTAATCAGTGGATTGTACGTATATTTTCATACGTTCCTTCCAGTAAGTGTAGTTTGTCCCATCGAAGAGAGGAGGTCTCGATGTGGACTGTCCTTCACTCAGCCCTGCATACACATTTCTAAAATCTGCCATTTGATCGTTTCTCAACCGGTTAAGGATAAAAGAGAATTAGTCTCTGATACCAATTGTTAGAATAAATGCACAATGCTAGAGGGGGGGTGAATAGCGTTTTAAAGAACAATTGCAAATTTTCGCAAACAAGATATACAATTGAAAATATAAGTGCGAAAATAAGATTGCAATAATTAAATTGCGGAATGTAAAGAGAAAGCGTACACCCGATATATAGTGGTTCACTACAACTTGTATCTAGTCCACTCCTCAAGATCACACTTGAGTATTTCACTATCTCTGTTAAGCTTACGAGTGCTCAATAAACCGTTACAACAACCACGAACACTTGAATCCCACAAGCTTCGTGAATCAACAAGGAAGGCACTCTTCCTTACAACAACAAGGGACAACTTCCCTTAAGTGTTTGACAATACAAATTTCACTCAAAGTATAACTCTTACAAGAGTAGATGAAGTGAAGAAAATTATAGCACTTGAACACAACTTTGATCTTCAAGAAATGGCTCAAAAATAGTTTAATTGAATATGAAAACTTGAAGCAATTAATCTCTTGATTTTGGATAATGTGTTGTGTTCAAATGAGGTTTAAGAGGGTGTATTTATAACTCCAAAACCTCACATATCCGTTAGACCCAAAAACTAGCCGTTTTTGGCTCCAACAGCTATAAGCCATCGATGGCTTATAGAGAAGCCATCGATGGCTTCTACTCTCTGGAAATGATGGATTCTACTCTCTGGAAATCTGGAAATTATTCCAGTAGCCATAAGCCATCGATGGCTTATAGAGAAGCCATCGATGGCTTCTCATTTCTGGAAATTTCCAGTCCGATTTTTGGTTCACAATTTTATTATTTTGTAAAACCATTATTTTGAGAAATGTCTTAATGATTTTTGAAATAGTTTTTAAACTTGAGCCAAGTTCTTAAAAACTAAAGAAGATCAAAAATAACATCAAGACTCAAAATCAAAATCGAAATCAAGACTAAAATACTACAACTTTTAGTCTTCAATCTTTTTACTTCATTGACAGATTCCATGCATCAACTTCTATTATCTTGAAAGCTCAACTTGTAGTCATAACAAAATCCAAGCAATCTTGGTAACTTGTTAATGATGGTTTGTCAATTATCAAAACCTACAACAAGACACAAAGTCATTAGTTAAGGTTTCATAAATAAGAATGCGAATACGTTTTTCCAACATTAGCTATATACTTGAGTTTGTTTCTTGAATATCTTTTTTTATTTTTGTGATTCTAACTTGTTAAAGAGAATTTATGTTCCTAATGGTGAACAAACAAACTTGGAAACGTACCATTGAGAAAGGTGGATGGCAAAGAGGAGCAACTTGACGAAATGCCACAAGCTTTACAACAAAACTGTTGAGGCCATAGACAACAAGATAATGTTTCTCCACCTCTCCCACCTCCACCACCACCAGGACCTCAAGCGGCCCAACATTGAAATTTGCCCAATGAAGATATGCAAGTGCTATAGTCCCCCCTCGTATTAGGGCGTGCAACTTTCAAATCACTACTGTGATGCTCACTTTGCTCGAGCAACGAGGTTATTTCACCGGGGAGCCGCATCAAATTCTTACAAGAATTTGAAAGGTTTTGTGGATGCGTGCTCAGGAAGAAAACAAACAATGTTTCGGAAGATGCATTGCGATTAAGGCTTTTTCTGTTCTCACTAAGGGGAAAGACTTTGGATTGGTAGGAACGCTTTCGTAATCATTCTATTCATATATGGGATGAATTGGTGGCTAAGTTTATTTCTAAGTTCTTCTCTCACGGGCATATGGCATCTATACGGGATCAAATAGTATCCTTCAAACAAGAGCCCAATAAAAATTTTCATGAGATTTGGGAGTGGTATCGGACTATGGTAAAGGAGTCCCGAACAGTGATATGACGATAACATAATCCAACAAACTTTCTATCGTGGTATTAATACCATAAATCAATGTGTGATTAATCAATTGGCTAGAGGCAATTTCATGACAACACACTATGCGGAGATATGTGAGATTCTTGTGAGATGGCGAAAACCTCTTCGACTTGGCAATCCTGAGCCAATGTTCCTCAAGGTGATCCCAACATGATTCACCTTCATAAAGAATTGCAAGACCATGACTAAGTTATTGCAGAATTGACCACCACCATGACTCAACGTGATAAGGCTCAACTTCAACAAACTCAGGCTCCTAAGAAATTTCATGCCATGGGGGGGGGGTGAGTGTTTTGCCAACAAAAAGCGGACTAAAGGTCCCCAATTTCAACCCCGAGTAGAGACTTATGCACAAGATGATGGTGGTTATGATCAAGATGACTCCTATTCAGGAGCAAGAAAAAAAAGGTACAATTTGTGAAGAATTACCAAGGGCAACAGAGCAATTTTCAGGGCTCCAATCAAAATCAATGGCGCTCTCAAAATATCCAAGGAAATTGTGGTTCTAACAATCAAGGAAATTTGAGAGGTAATAACCAAGGAAATTCGGGGAACAACAACAATCATGAAAATTGGAGTTTAGGTTTCCAAAGACCTCCAATGTACCAACAACCAAGCAACCCAAGTTCTTCAAGCAATAAAATGGGTCGTATTGAGAACATGATCAAGCAAATGATGGAAAATAAGGTGGATTTGGATGCCCACTTGCCTCACATACCACCTCGATTCAGAATCTTGAAGTTCAAATGGGGAAAATCTCTCAAGTTCTTAATATTCGTACTAACGGTGCATTACCAAGTGACACAGTAGTGAACCCAAAGGGTGGTAACAATACGGGACATAACATGGCCGTTATCACAAGAAGTGGAAGAGGCGAAAATGCACCCACCTCAAATGAAAAGCAAATTGGAGATGATGACCAAATGTTCCAAGAGGAGGAAGTCCCACAAAATGATGTTCAAGTACATGATGAAGTTCAGATTGATATTGATGATAGTGTTGAAGATATCTCAGAGGCGGTTAACCCGTTTAGGGAATACATTGTTGACATGCCGGATCGGGTGGTGCAAATTTCTAAGGCACCCTTGCCAAAGCCTACACCTCCTTACCCTTAAAGGCTCTCTAAGAAAAATGGTGAGAATCGATTTAAGAAGTTTTCCTAAATAATGAAAGTTCTCTCTATTAATGTGCCATTGGTTGAAGCTTTGAAGCAAATGCTCGGTTATTCCAAGTTTATGAAGGATCTTTTTACCAAGAAAAGATCGATGAACTTTGAAATATTAAAGATCACTCATCAATTTGATGCCCTATTCGATCATCAAAACTTTGGGATTGGGAAACCAAGACCCACATCTATGAGGTCAAAAATGGCCGATCGCATAATGAAAGACCATTTGTGATTTAGGATGTATAGGTCTGAGTTGATAAATTTATTCTTCCGACAGACTTTATAATTCTTTATTGTAAGGTTGATTATGAAGTGCCCATCATTCTTGAAAGGCCTTTCCTTTCTACATGTAAGGATCTTTGGGATGTTGAAGAGGAGAACTCACTTTTCAGGTTGTTGATGAACAAGTGATATTTTATGTGTGCAAGTCTATGCGTCAACCAAATAGCAATGAGGTGTGCTCTTTTGTGGATTTGGTGAATGATGTCATTGTTGATGATACTAGTGTCACAGTTAATGTTGGTGACATGATGGAAGTCGCTTTGCTCAGCTTTGATGATAATAAGATGGATTTTTTCATGGAATGTGTGAACTCTTTGCAAGGAATGGGGTCTTATAACTATGCACCCCGAAAGTTATCATTAGATCTTGAGAATAGGAAGACTCCTCATTAAAAGCCTTCAATTGAAGAGCCACCTACCTTAGAGTTGAAGCCATTGCCACCCCATATTCAATATGAATTTCTTGGCCCTTGTTCTACTTTAATGGTTATTCTTTCCTCTTGTTTGACTAACGTGAAGGTAGATTCCACATTGGCAATCATACAAAGGAGGCAGAAAGCTATTGGATGGACTTTGGTGAACATTCAGGGTATAAGCCTCCCATTTTGCATGCATAAGATAAATTTGATGGACGGTGCTAAACCATCTATTGAACATCAAAGAAGACTCAATGAGGTTATACAAGAGGTGGTCAAAAAGAAGATTATTAGATGGTTGGAAGCGGCGTTTGTCTACCCCATTTTTCATAATTCATAGACTTCTCCAGTTTAATGTGTCCAAAGAAGGCGGTGTGATGGTTGTTACTAATGATAATAATGAGTTGATACCTACAAGAACGGTTACCGCTTGGAGGGTTTGTATGGATTATCGAAAGCTCAATAAAGCCATAAGGAAGGACCATTTTCCTCTCCCTTTCATAGATCAAATGCTTGTTAGGTTCCACGGACGTGCTTTCTATTGCATTCTTAATAGGTTACTTGAGATACAACCAAGTTCTTATTGCACCGGAAGACAAAGAGAAAACCATCATTACATGCCCATATGGTGCCTTTGCTTTCAAGCGGATGTCTTTTGGTTTGTGCAATGCATATGTGACTTTTTATCGGAGTATAGTGGCTATTTTCATGGATATCGTGGAAGACTACCTTAAGGTCTTCATGGATAACTTTTCGGTGGTTGGAGAATCATTTGATGATTCTCTTGCTAATTTGAACAAGGTGTTGGCTAGATGTGAGGAAACAAATTTGGTACTCAATTGGTAGAAATATCATTTAATGGTTGAGGAAAGCATTGTCCTTGGTCATAAAATTTAAAAGAATGGTACTGAAGTTGATAAGGCGAAGATTGAAGTTATTTCTAAGCTTCGACCTCCTACCTCGGTAAAAGGAGTGCTGAGTTTCTTGGGCCATGCGCGACTCTATCGGAGATTTAGTTAAATCAATTTAAGTGTCAAAATACTTACACTTTCATAGTTTGAAGTGGTAAGTGTGGTACAAATACAACATTACTAGTTTGACTTTTCCAACGCCAACATACTACCCACACTATGTCCACGGAGCATCTTATACATACAAAGGAGTATAATGATTGCGCCGACAACAAGGCCCCTGCTATACCTCAAAATAAATGTACAAAGAGCAAAAGATATACGACCCCAAAATGAAGTGGGGCTCACCAAGTCAGCTGGGAGGAGGATGCACCGCTTTCACTGATCAAAGTCGCCTGCAGAGGAATTACCTGCATCCATAAAGGATGCAGCGCCCCCGGCAAAAAAGCTTTTAGTACATGTTGAATAGTACTAGAATGAAAAGCAAACACCCTATTCAAGGATTTGAAGTGCAATATAAATGTGATGAATCAAGGAAACAAATAAAGAGCTTAATAGCCGCAAAAACCATAGCAAAATAATTTAAAGCTTTCAAAAAAATTTATAAATTTCAAGTTAGGAATCCTCTATATGACCTCTGTCACAATGCAGTAATCTCTACACAAAGCGGCCCTGCTGCCTCACCCCAATGTGTGCGGGTGAAAGTGTATTCACAATATCCCAATCTCAACACAAAATGGCCCTGCCGCCTCACCCAAATGTATGTGGGTGGAGGTGTATTCACAATCACATTCTCTACACAAAGCAGACCCGTCGCCTCACCCTAATGTGTGCGGGTGGAGGTACATTCACAATCACATTCTCAACACAAAGCGTCCCCGCCGTCTCATCCCAATGTGTGCGGGTTGAGGTGAATTAACAATCACGCTTTGAACACAAAGCGGCCCTGCCGCCTCAGGCCAATATGTGCAGGTGGAGGTGTATTCACTATCACATTCTCTACACAAAGCGGCCCCGCGCCTCACCCCAATGTGTGCGGGTGGAGGTGTATTCACAATCACATTCTCTACAAAAAGCGGCCCTAAAGCCTCGCCCCAATGTGTGCGAGTGGATGTCTATTCAGAATGCAATACTTCGGATTTCTAAAACGGTAATAGTTGTATAACATATTTCTTCATAATCAACTATTTGGCACATTTGGCCTTAACAAGTATAAGTTCATAAGATTTCATCATATGAGAAATAAGAATTTGATCACATTGATATCGTACAAAGTTTTCTTCCCAAAAATGGTATAACATACCTAAGTCGAAATAGAATATCATTAACACATGAGGGTTCAGACACATTATGCAATTTGAGAATCAATTTGCTAGCTTGAGTATCCCACTTCAATAGTATCTCAAGTCGGGACTACACGTGACGGAGTTTTGTAAGAATTCGGGAATTCCGATACTAGAAGAAGAGTTTGGCCTTCATACCTTAAATTCACCCCTTAATAATACTATGATGGTCGACCACACTAAACAACTTTAATCTACAACAATGTAACACAATTGCACCAATATTAGTAAGATTTCTATACTTTAAGTCATTTAGACTTTTTATGAAACATCTAATGTGCGTATCTTTCCACAAACTCCTTTAATGGAATTTCTTCACCTAAAAACCACCTTCCACACCAATGATTCACCTCATAACTTCCGTTAGCACATGCATGCCCAACACTTCACTCCCAACCCATGATGTTATCAATTAATTTATTTTACAATCTCTACAATACCAACACAACCTAGGATAGGCACTTATGGCTTCCAATAACCATCCCATAAGTCATAAATCATATTTCTTACATAATTAATCACCATGGATTAGTTAGAGATGGTAGACATACCTCTTATAGTTAAACTCTTGAGAATCCCAACTTGTAGCATTCTTGACCAATTTGGGGATTTGAATGGAAATCTATGGATGTTCAAGATTAATCCTTGTTAATATAAGTGTCTAGGAGTAGTAATCAACTAAACATACTCCAACCACATTACCTTGGTTCATGGGAGGGAAGTATAGGACGGATTCCCCTTTATAGAGCAAGCCCTAGCTCATAGAAATGACTTAACCACTCTCTCTACCCGGCCTTGGGGGTATTAATAGGGCTCCTACGTGCGCGGCCGTGCACCTGGGAAAGTGACCATGCATCTGGCCGCCCACACAAGGCAGAATACCCTCTTATATGCGCGGTTGCGCATCTGGCGCGCATATGGAATAGGTCCAATAAAATGGCCATGACTTTCTGTAGAAATATCCAAATGACAAACGGTTTGATGCGTTGGAAAATAGACTCAAAGGTCTTTGATATGATAGATATATCACCACTAAATCCTTGTAGTTTGGTAGCACCATGCGTTTGAATTGGGATCTTGTGCGAATTTATCTAAAACTTTAGACCATTGCATAGTTCCCAACATGGCTTAGTTCTAGGGATCTCCGTAGGTCCTAAACAATATCCAATACAACTCCCACACTTAATATCATGATCATCTAAGTTTTTACAGTCCTTAACCCCTTGTGGAACGCAAGACGACACTTAAGCGACTTGTGAGCGTGCTTATGGCCTCGGACTAATAGGAAATTTGAGGGGCCTCACATCCTCCTCCGCTTATGATCATTCATTCTCGAATGAGGGTCAAAATCTTCCATTAGCATCTAATCTGATCCCACAATTACTTCGCACACCAGCAGTCCCAAATTTTAATTAACTCCTTAAATTTCCAAAGTTTTTGCCAAAGTCTCCCCTGTAATTAGGCCTATCCACCTGCTAGAGAATCCCAAAATTAGTCCTAACAATATAACCATAACACAATGATGTAAAACAATGGAAACAACAACCGGCCACAATGCCATAAACATTACACTACCAAGAAGGAAAATCCTTAACATATGTTGTACATGGGGGGACAAAATTTGTAGAAAGTTAGCTTTTAACATCATGGACACAATTACATAGCTATTCAAATAAACTAGGATACTTCTTATTCATCTCTTTCTCGGCTTCCCAGATGGCCTCTTCGACTTGTTTGTTTCGCCATAACACTTTCACGGAGGCAATCTCTTTCTTTCTCAGCTTTCAAACTTGCCTATCAAGAATGGAAATTGGAATCTCTTCATAAGTCAATTCTTCATTAACCTCTATAGTCTCAATCGGAATAATAAGCGACATATCTCCAACCACCTTCTTCAACATCGATACATGAAACACCGGGTGCAGTAAGGACATTTCTGGAGGTAGTTCTAGCTTGTAAGCCACCTGGCCAATCCTCTGAATGATTTTGTATGGTCCAACATACCTCAGACTCAATTTTCCTTTCTTACTGAACAACATTATACCCTTTATGGGGAAACCTTCAAGAATACCCAATTATTCTCTTGGAATTCCAAATCCCTACGACGAACATCCGAATAGGACTTCTGACGACTCTGAGCAGTTTTCAACTGATTCTCTATGACCTTAACCTTCTCCATAGCCTGATGCACGAGGTCTGGTCCTATCAATTCTGCTTCCCCAATCTCGAACCATCCAATGAGAGATCTACATCTCTTACCATATAAAGCCTCGAAGGGTTCCATCTGAATGTCGGCATGATAACTGTTATTGTAGGCAAATTCTATGTGCGGCAAATGATCATCCCAGCTACCTTTAAAGTCAACAACATGAGCGCGCAACATATCCTCAAGCGTCTGAATAGTCCACGCTGCTAGTCTGTCAATCTGCAATTGAAAGGTTGTACTAAGATTCACCTTAGTACCCAAACCTTGCTGAAATTTCTTCCAAAGGTTAGCTGTGAAGTGTGCCCCCCGATCAGAAATGATGGAAACTAGAGTGCCATGCAACCTTACTATCTCTTTAATATATAATTGAGCATATTGTTCCGCTGTGTTTGGTAGCCTTAACAAGTAAGAAGTGTGCTGATTGCGTGAGTCAATCCACAATTACCCAAATCGAGTCGTGCGGGGTAGTCCTACTACAAAGTCCATATTGTTCATCCTCCATTTCCACATCGAAATTTCTATGCTCAGTGCCAACCCCCCGGGCCTTTGGTGGTCGACCTTCACTTGTTGACAATTTGGATATCTTGCCACAAAGTCAGCTACATTCCTCTTCATATCATTCCACCAGTAGACTTCTTTGATGTCATGATACATCGTTTTAGAGCCTAGGTGCATGGAATACCTAGAAATGTGGGCCTCGGTCATGATTCTTTCCCGGAGACCATTTACATTTGGAACACTAGTCGCCCTTGGTACCTTAGTGTACCAACACCCATGCCAAGAGAAAAAACCATGGTCTTATGCTTATGAATTCCTTCCTTCAACTGTACCAATAACGGATCGTCGTACTGCTTCTCCTTGACTTCCATAACAAGCGATGATTCAGCCCTATTTGGCACAATCACCCCTCCTTCACTAGAGTCCATAAGACGGACTCTCAAACTAGTTAATCGATGAACCACCTTGGACAAAGACCCTATATATGCCTCCAAGTGGGCCAAACTTCCTATAGATTTCTGGCTAAGAGCATCCGCCACAACATTATCCTTCACCGGATGATATAGGATATCGATGTCGTAATCTTTGACTAACTAAAGCCATCTTCTCTGCCTCAAATTCAATTCCTTCTGCTTGAAAATATATTGAAGGCTCTTATGGTCCGTGAATATATCCACATGGACCCCATATAAATAATGACGCTAAATCTTTAATGGAAAAACCACCGCCGCGTGATCTAAGTCATGTGTTGGATAGTTCTTCTCATGATTCTTGAGTTGCCTAGAAGAATTAGCTATCAGCTTTCCATGTTGCATCAATACACACCCTAGTCCGATTTTTGAGGCATCAGAATACACGACAAACCCATTTGTACACTCTGGTAGGGTTACCACCGGTGTGTCAATCTTGCTTTTAACTCCTGGAAGCTCTTTTCACAAGCATCCGACCATTGGAACTTAACTGCCTTCTGCGTCAATTTAGTTAATGGAGAGGCAAGAATAGAGAACCCCTCCACATTTCTTGTAATACCCAGCTAAGCCCAAGAAACTGCGAATTTCTATTAGAGTTTTAGGCCTTTGCCAATTCTTCACTGTTGTGACCTTCTGGGGATCAACTTTAATTCCTTCTTTGAAGACGACATGACCCAAGAATGTGACAGGTTCAAGCCAAAATTCACATTTCGAAAATATCGCATACAACTGGTGCTGATATAGAGTTTGTAGAATGCCCTGAGATGACCGACGTGGTCCTCCTAACTTCGTGAATATACCAGAATATCGTCAATGAATACTATCCTCAAAAGAGTCAAGGAACGTTTTGAAAACTCAGTTCATAAGATCCATGAAAGCTGCCGGGACATTTATTAGCCCAAAAGACAACACCAAAAATTCAAAATGGCCATACCAGGTCCTGAAAACTGCTTTAGAAATATCCTGCTCCCTGATCTTCAATTGGTGATACCCAGATCTTAAATCAATCTTGGAGAAATACTCAGCACCCTACAATTGATCAAACAAGTCATCTATCCTTGGCAATGGGTACTTATTCTTGATCGTGACCTTGTTGAGCTGCTGATAATCAATATACATTCTCAGTGACCCATTTTTCTTCCTTGAAAGAGAACCAATGCGCCCCAAGGCGACATATTCGGCCGGATAAAACCCTTCTCGAGCAAGTACTTCAATTGTTCCTATAGTTCCTTCAATTCTGTCGGTGCCATTTTGTAGCGTGGAATAGATATAGGCTGCATGCCTGGAATCACATCAATACCAAATCAATCTATGTGTCTGGTTGGATCCCAAGGAGCTCATTTGGAAAGACCTCCGAAAATTCATTCACAACAGGAACAGACTCAAGTGTAGGTGCCTCAGCATCGGTGTCCGTAACTCGGAGCAAATGCTAAATACACCCCTTGTTGATCATCATTGTGGCTTTAAGGTAAGAAATAAAGCTACCCCTCGGCACCACATCATCCCCCTTCCATTCAACAACTGGCTCATTTAGAAATTCAAATCTAACTGTTCTGGTTCGGCAATCAAGCTTGGCAAAACATGAATAAAGCTAGTCCATCCCCATTATTACATCAAAATCAACCATCCCTAACTCAATGAGATCGTCCATGGTGTCTCGACCATGCACCGTGATGATACAATCCTTATAAACCCGCGCGGCCTCAATAGACTCACCAACCGAAGTAAATACAGAGAAAGACTAATGAAGCTGTTCTGGTTCAATCCCGAATTCCATAGCAACATAAGGAATTACATATGATAAGGTGGAACCGGGATCAATAAGAGCATATACATCATGAGATTGTACGGTCAATATACCTGTAACGACATCTGGAGAAGCCTCTGAATCTTGACGTCTCCTTATAGCATAAAACCCGTTGGACCCTCCCGAGCTCTGGGTACCGCCCCTAGCTGCACCACACCCTACGGGTGCTGGCGTTCCTCGAGCTGGGGGAAGTGATGTGGATGTAATAGCTGCAGAACTAGCTGGTTGCGCCGTACCCCTACCCACACTCTGGCGGGACGAACGGCAATCTCTATGAATGTGACCCTTGATACTACACCCGCAGCATATGGGCTGGTCCAAGAAGCAGGCCCCAATATGCATCTTCCCACACCTAGGGCATGGGGGCCTCTGCTGCTGCTAAAATCTCCCTCCAGGCCGACCTTGCTGGTAGGATCCCCTATTTCCCTGATTGGGCCCAAAACGGCTCCACTGCTGACTGGGCCGGGATGGCAGTGCATTGACTGAAGACTGAGCAAAGGACATGGATGGCCCTGATGACCCTCCCCTAAAAGCTGACCTACCACCACCACCACCAGAAGTACCACTAAAATTGCCTGCCGACCGGGCCTTCTTGATACCCTCTCTCTCCATTCTATTCTTCCGCTTGCAGGTCTCTATGGCTTGAGCAAATGCCACCATCTTACCATAGCTCATATCAAAATTCAAGGCAGCTGTAGCGGCCTAAAGGGCTAAGGCCCTGCACAAATTGGTGCACTCTAGCCTCCATAGTAGGAAACAAGTAGATGGCATACTTGGACACGCGCACGAACCTCATATGATATTCCCACACACTCATATACCTTGCTTCAAACTCTCAAACTTAGCAGCACGGGATGCCTTATTCTTGAAAGGCAAGAAATGATCAATGAATGCATCGACAAACTCACTCCACCTCACCGAAGGGCTCCCCTCCTCACAGGACTCCTCCCACATCTCGAACCAAGAATAGGCCACCTCTTTCAAGCGATAGGAGGCCAACTTCACCCCCTCCGTCTTAGTAGCACGCATGACTCTCATCTTATCAATAATGTCCCATGGTCCTCCTCCGGATTAGTACCCGTGAACATTGGAGAATCAAACTGAAGAAACCTTTTCACCTTGGAACTAGCAGAATCCCCTTGTTGGATGGAAGAAGCATGTGCAACATTCAATCTCTGGTCTTGTAGCCACTATCTGAGCCAACATCTGAATGGCTCCCCTAAGGTCCCCATCAGAAACACTGGGACCGGAAGCTAGGGCTGGAGGTGGAACTGGGATATCAGTCGGGGTGGAATAGCTGCGCCCTCAGTAGAAGTAAGAATTGGCACAGTTGGAGCAAAAGTAGTAGAATCAGGCAGTGTAGTAACTGGGGAATGTCCTCAACCCTTGGGGTGGTGAGACCATTTTCATTACTGAATACTTGATAGGGATGCCAATTTTCGATATTTATCATGTCCTGATTCCTTTTCTTGAGTTTCTGAACTACATATTGCCAAAGTAGAACTATTCAATTGGTTGAGTTCACTTTTAACTTTTTAGTTTTTTTGTTTTGTTATCTTTCAATAAAAATATTCTAGAGTATATTGCCTACTGGATAATGATTAATTATTATTTCAATTAGATATCCATCTACAGTATGTTGTACTGGAGAAGTCTCACTAACATGAGAATGATCTGACTATAACAGACTGCCCTAATACTCATGCGCAAAAACAAGTGTTTCATAACACCTTATTGCTTTAATACTCTGGCAAAAATAAGTGTTGCATAACATCCCGTATCAAGTTAATATTTTTAATAATTGCAAAGACAGGGAGCAATTTGATTGTCCTTTTTTCTATTTTAAATAAAAGAAATCCTTGATTCTATTAAATGAGAGCAGAAAGTAAGAAAAGGGGAGTGTTTGGCTAAGTCAGCCAACAAATATTTCTTAACATAGTGTAATTTTATCTGTGTTAGGCAAAATTCGTGTATATTCTCCATAAAAGTCATTGCCTACACCTAGTATGTATCTTTCCAATGTTTTAAGATACCAATACAAGACTTTATCCACATACCTAATACGAATACAGTAAGAATCAAACTCATATCTATTCTGCCACACCTAAAAGAAATACAGTACGAATCAGACTCACTCCTATTCTATAAAAAACAACTACAATTGCCACTATTCTATAAGTCTTCTTTACAATTATAACAACAAAAAATTTAGTGTCATTTCACGAATGAGTCTGCGAAGAATAATGTATACTCATTTTTTTAGGCCTACCTTGTACAGGTAGATTATAAGTCTTCAATATCATATTCAATTGGTTACTTAATTTTCCAAGTTCTCTTTTGGTTGGGATTATTTGAGTCGGCGAGATAGGGGTCCTCTTTGGACTCTCATCATCCATTGCTTTCAAATTAGTATTCGCAATTTGTGAGAGTCGTTCTAGCTATATAAGAAATCCTTGATTAATAATAACATAATAAGATAAATAACTTACTTCAGAAATCCCTTATGGAATCGTTTATTATTTCTTAATTTCAAAAAAAAAAGATAAAATAGCTAGGGATATTATGTGATTTATTAGTATTCTAAATCATAGTTAGTATTCAAAATATCTGACTCTGCTCTACCAACTGAGCTATCCCGGCTATTCCCAATGTAGTATCCTCATTTTATTAGAAAAGTGGGGTCTATATAAATTACAAGGACAAAAGTAGATTAAAATTTTTATCAAAGCCGGGACCCCCCAATTGACACCAACGAGTAAAATCTCCTTGTGCTTCAGGACCCCATAGTAACAACAACGAATGTGCTAAACTATTAGCAGGAGTAGAAACCGCGGCAGTTAAGAAATTGCAGCCTTCCAAATAAGAACTGGCCAATCCATGAGTATACCATGAAGTTACAAAGGTTGTACCTGTAAACCAACCCCTACAGCGAAATGGCACAAGGAAAGAGCAATAGACCGGACCAGCCTACAAAAACGAAACGATCCCTCCGTAACCAATCATCCATAATATCAAATAAATTATTTTCGTCTTTGGTAAACTTATTAAGGACTATAGTCATAAGGATCCTCCTATTTAACTACTTCGATCATTTCTGAGCACCTAGTATTTTTTTCGGGCGTCCGTTTGTAACTGCTCTTTTGACAAGTCTCACCTCAACTGAAAAGCCATTGCTTTGTTGAGGTCAAATAGGATGGGACTACTAATAAAAATTGGGGGAATCAATAATATCAAATCAGTGAAGAAAACGTATTGTCAGAGAAGTCCAATGATTAATAACGTGGCACTTGCTAAAGAAAATGTTTACCTGCATTATTCGATTGGAATATCAACAAGTCTTTTCATCATTTATCAAGAAGCACACGCCGAATATTGGAATAACTTTTTCTCAAACTAGTAAAAGCTGAGAAAAAAACGCAAAGGAAAATCTTCAACATACTACAGTTCCTTAGCCTGCAAGAATTCAAAACAATACTTATACATAAATGATGATTAATTAGCAGATTAATTGATCTAAGTGAAATAATTTTTGGTTAATGGTTCAGATAAACATTTCTTCGCCTAAAATTGTTCAATTCTACTCATCAGAAAAGATTATTTGGAAGTCTTGATTTTCTTTTCAAAAAGTAGATACGGACTGCTATTTTATGGAAGTCTTGATTGAATAATAGGTAATAGACATTACTCCTAATATAAACAAATCGGCTCGTATTGTAAATTTGTTGCAGAGTTATTGATGATAGTTTTTTCTTTTTCTCCGTAGTTTAAATTGCCAACTTCCTGCAATTTGTTAAGTATGTAAATAAACAACGGTAAAGCAAAATAATTATTTCCCCAAATGCCTCATTGCCCCATAACAAAATCCATCGAAATTTAAAAATTAGTCATATTTGTGATGCGCTACAGGGATTAACTAAATGCACCATTTGTATCCTCTTTTTTCTCATTTCTAAAATTTTACAGGCAGATTTGCGTTAGATAGATAAAATACGCCTAGTAGATCTACTGAGGTTTTTGGTTCCTGAATGATTTTTGATTTTTCAAGTTCATATTCGGAACTTCTAATTCAGAATCAGAGAGTTTACTTATCCTATCACAAACTCGTCGATACAGAGATAGATATAATTACCGGATTTAGCTAAATTCGATATTTTCTACCAGTAAAATAAAAATATGTGCAAGTAAATTACTAAGATTTCATAGTGAAACCCTAAAGAGTGAATTCCATCAAATTTAAATCTTGAATTCACGGTTAAGTATTAGTAAACCTACCACATTACTTCGTGTCTTCATCGCTTATTGTTGCTTCAGCTACTCACTAATGAGGTGTCCAAAAGAATAACTCCTCCACATCCTTGTTATCCTTTAATTAATGTACATATCTTTCAACTTAGCCATGATTAACCGGGGCGGAGCTAGAGTTCGGTCGAACTCAGTCGTTTTGGTCAAATCCATATATTTATTTTAAAAATTTAATAGAATATGTACAAATTAATAATTTAGAACCAGTAACTTAAAAGAATTACAACTCCGAACTCATAAGCTTTAAATTTTGACACCGCCTCTATGATTGCTTACCATTTTGATTGTCTATCCAATTCCCTAGCTTTAACATATACTTGTCATTGACCCACAACTTACTTCTTAATACACTTTAAGTGCTTTTTTGCAGTCATCATCCCATGGATAAATATCAAAGATTAGGTAATTTGAAACCAATTAGAGATCAGTGTTTCTTATCAGTGATGAACCATTTAACTTGTGATGCCAAAGTCCTATTTTTTAGCAAGTGCAAGTGATTCAAGTGGCCATAGTTCAAACAGTATTGTTTAACTCCACGGCCGCATGCATGGTCATTTATGAAATAAAAAAGGAAAAAGAAAAAAAAAAGAAAGCTTAGAGCTTACAATTAAAAGATTATAAGAACGTTTGTCAAATCACTAGTCGATATTATAATTTAAATTTTTTCTTTGTATAGGTCAAAGGTTCGAGTTGTGGAAGCGATCACTAATGCTTTCATTGGAGTAGGCTGTTTAAATTACACCCTACGGGAACGGTCCTTTTCTGAACCCTACGTGAATACAGAATACTTTGTACCCTGGGATTCTCTTATTTTTTCTTCATGAAAGATTATATTCCTTGAAAATATCGTTGCCAAGGACAGCTTTATGAGATCTATGGATTTGGAAAACCAGGAGCAAATGGTCATTTTAAAATTATTATCCTTTCAATGTTGCAAAAAGATTGGGTTAACTGGCAACGAAATGTAAAAGATTTAAGCATTAATTAAGGAGTGGGATTGAGTCCGCTGGAGTTGTCAAGGAGAAGAAAAAAGAAATAGAGGAAAAATTGAAGTGGGAAACGAAATGATTACAAGAAGCATGATTGATTAATAAAAACACAAAAAAAAGGGAGTGGATAAAAAAGGGTTAATACTATCAATCTGTTAAATTTTGGCCAAAATTAATCCCTAGAGATATGTTATCAACTTTTTAATCTCGTAGGACCCTTGTCTTTTCAATTAGTGAAGGTCATCCTTTCAAGGAAAACAACTATTTAATTTTTTTTAACTAAATTAAACTGTGTAGACATTTTTTTACAACTTTACCTAATTCGCAATCAGTTTCTTATCATTGCAGCCGAAAGGCTTGACCAAAATGCTCAAAGTGCTGCTCATTTCCTAGCATTTTGAGATACGGTTAGCTTAAATTCAGGGTAATTATGATCCCAACCTTTTGCTTTTCAAGTATTCTTTTCGTTATGTGTTGGATGAATAAGTCATATTTTAAGAAATATTTTATATGAAGAAGTTGTTTTCTCGTCTTTGGTTACGATATAAGTATTTTAAAAAAAATATTTTTCATCAAAACAAAATATTAATTTTTGGGCAATAACTTCAATTAAAAATAATTGCCGTCTTCAACTAATAACACTTGAACATTATTACTAATCCATAATACTTAAAATTTTGGTAAAAAAGCTCTCCACTTTTCTAATGTTATATTTAATCTTACTATATATTTTCAAAAAATGCTTTTTATTCACCAATCAATTAATTACCAAAAATTACTTTTTATTAAAAAATAATTTGAGTCTTAGCACTTACATTATTTTCAATATTCTTGAAAGAGGATATTAGCAATCCCAAGAGATCCATCTTACAAGTTCCATAGGCTACTTTCCAAGCCGCCTAGACCTATACTTACTAGTACTATTTGTTTCTAATTTTTCTTGAAATTGCTTCAAGTCGTTTGTTTCTCTATGTTAGTGTCAAATAGCTGTATTCTATGTTTCATGTAAGTTATTAACACATGCATAGGAGTATTGAATTAGAACTTCTTAATTTAGAGTTTTAAATTTGCACCAACTATTAATTGTCCAAATGCACGTGAACTCATCATCAATAAATATCTCATAAGAGCATTCAATAATAATATAATTCTAGCTGAAGACAGTGAATATCTCTACAATTTTGCAATCCCTTAAATCTTAATCCGCCAAGTACTGTCCCTTGAAACTCTCCACCAATTTGTAAAGTACGTAGATTATATAAACAACATGAAAATCTACTCGTAAGAGGTAGAACATCTAACTGCAATCACATTTTGCTCTTGATCATTATAAAATCTAAAGCAAATAGAGAAAAAGCAGGGTCGTAAATGTACAAGATAAAAGGCAAAAAGTTGTAAGAATCACATTAAGCTTGGCCGAGTTTTTATTTTGGTAACCTAAAAGAAGAATGTCATTAATTCTGGGTTACGTACTTTCCAGCAGTTTTACATATGATATGAGTAACAACTAACATTTAGTTATATATGTTAGAGCTCCACAATATCCATGAGAACTTCACTCTTATCCATGGCAGAAACATATATATAGATTCCCTTTTTCTATCTTTTTAGACCAAGAAAGTTGTGTAGAAATATGAATAGTCTCACTAGAAAGACAAAAGATAATGAGGAAAAGCAAAAACTAGACGGTGACAAACTATTCTATGAAAATTCAATTGGAAAGACAACAAGAATCGTGTGCAACCCCACCCCTTTCTGCTTTTCCTAAAGTTGGATATAGTGGGACTATTATTATTACTTAGCCTTGTGTCACGGTATAGCTCTATAATTTCAGGTAATAAAAGAAAACGTTAGTTTAAAATGTGCATGTTATTTATTATAAATGTACCACACTTAAATAAGATGAGAAGGAAGTGGTTCAAGTTTACTATTCTTATTGTCAAACTGTTATATTACAACACATAATTTTTCTTTAAAAAATAAAAAAGGGGGGGAGGGGGGAGGGGGATGCGTAATTCAAAAATAGCATAAGTTTACACAAGAATTAACCAATAGTTGATTTTTACGACTAATATTTTACTTTTTTATGCTTACAGGTGGACTTAGAGGTGAGAAATGAGTCTCAAATTTTCGTTTGATCGCCTAAAGGACATTACTTGTGATAGGTTTATCATCATAGACTAGTAGTGAATGCAGATATCCGTGTTCATTAATTTAAAATTTTTATTCCGTCTATGATTTTGCTGTATTGGTGTTAGCATTTTTCACAACCGAGATTTAACTATTGTACGTAGTATCCTAATTAATGCAGAGGCCTAGTCGCAATTTAAAATTTATAATTAATTTTAATTACTGAGTTTGAAATTAAATATTTAATTCCGTCAAAGCACTAGGAACGAGTGAATAGTGGTGGTGTCAGGTAGTTTTTGTACGGTGAAATCGGGGGGAGTCACGCGATAGCAAAAATCTATAATGGTTGCAGAAATTACACATAAAAGAGTACAGAATCTTGAGCGTGAAGCGCACGTGATTAGAGTAGTTATGAAATTTAGGCAGAAAGAAAGCCACACGAGTTTGCAGTCTTGTCTCTGACCTTTTTGTTTCAAAATGAAGCTTTTTTCTTCTTCTTTTCAACAAAAAATCATGAGTTAGTCATGCACAACGTTCACGTTAAAGTTTCTTCTCACACATCAAATCTCAATTAATACTCCGTACTTTTAGATCGTCACATTTCCAAGTTTCGTTTTACCATGCAATTTTGAGCACTCCTTATACTAATAGATTAGGAGAAAAAAAACAGTTCATTCTATATTCATGTAATGTCAAATTTATAGGACTTTAGGAGTATAATATAATTAATTTATTCTAATATAAATATTAATAACTATTTTTACGGTTGAAATCCGTGAAATATAAGCCACACGGATACAATTTTGCTATCAGTTCAAGGTTGAAAAAAATTCTTATCCTTGATCATTATTACCGATTGGCAATTTAACTCACCATTTCAATGTATGATCACTAATAAATTTCGAAATCTTCGTAGTGTTTACTTTTGACTTGGTCAATACACCTTGTTCAAATTACATTGTCACGAATTTGAATAGCATATGCTGACTATTCTAACTCAATTGAGTGTCTCTTTTGTTTCTTTTTTCATTTCTTATTTTTTTTTGCTGTAAAACGGGTATACAATATACGCTTGATGTATGAACTGCTTATACGATTGAAAATGAAGGCACATCGGAGAAGGAAAAACATAGAACGGGTTGGTCTAAAAAAACCATTTATTCCTAAACCAAAAGATCCCAATGCTTTCTTCCACATTAATTAGTTGTACATTATTCTTTTCATATTTTATAAGAAGTAGTCTTTCTGTTCCAATTTCATTGGTTCACATTTACTTAGCGCTCTATTTAAATAAAAGAAGAATAGTTAATATGAATTATGTAATGTTTATTGGAAAATATATGGGGCCGCCAATTCCGTTATTAATTAATAATAACAATAATAATCAGTAAAACTTAAACTCATATTTAAGCTTTTGCATTTAAAAGATTGAAAAATATTTTTGGGCATGCAGCCAAATAAAAGTAGGACAAGTATTTTGCACCTGAGAGTATAAACGTAAAATCAGAATCACAAGTTCTTAGTCTCACCCTTCTAGTATGAAAATTTCCTTGCAAAAATATTAACATTATTTTGCTATACAAGGTTCCTTAATTCCAATTCGAAAAGAAGGAAATTGGATCATAGGGCAACAATTTCTACAATAAATATGTATCGAGCCGCCCCTTTTGAAAGACTAAATTTACTACTATACAACTAACATTATGACATATGACATGTCATTTTACATGTAATAATACATGTGCGAGATGTATCAGTGATTGTAATTAAGCAAAATGAGTTCCTAGTAATCAACATAAAGCATCAGTTGCTTTACTAATAAGTTGGAATTATTATATTCTGCACCTTTGCTAATTAACCAAAAAAATTATAATTGTCCTAACTAGTATATGTGCCTCGCTAGAAAATAATTTTTTTCGATATTTGTATACTTTTGGGTTCAATCGTTTTTTTCCTCATGAATAAATGGAATCTTAACTTAAACGGAAAGCAGCACGAAGCAATGGGAAGGAGAAACTAAGCAAAAAATAGAACCTTTTGGGGGACCATGCACCTCAAAATTAATCCTTTTTTTCGTCTTAATCTCCCAACAACACTATTACAATTCCTACCACCTTTATCCATATTTACAAAATTTAAATAATTCACTCATTATTGCTATTACAAATTTTCAGCACTCACTTCAGAAAAACAAAAACAAAAACAAAAAAGCAAAAAAAGAAAAAAGAGTCGACCCTACGGAGGGGGTGGGG
>MCJB01049100.1:44821-66270 GCA_002018475.1 Nicotiana obtusifolia | reverse complement strand
TACGCCTATAAAATGAGGCTCCTTTCTTACATCCATCCCATTCATTGAGTCCTCATTTCACTATACCAATTCAAACTTCAATTCAGAAATTCTAAAGAAACGGTCAATTATTATCTCCGGCGGAGTGTGTGTGTTCCCAGTGGTGTATCAGTGCGTGTTTCTATGTACATGAATTCTGAATCTACTTACTTATGCATATTTTTGCATACGTATACAATCTTCTTCCATTTACATTTTCTTTTCAAATTCCCTTCCTTATTATTTTCCATTTTCCCTCCCAATTCTGTAACTGATCGTTGGAAGCCTAGTGAATTTGTTGTTTTCCTAGAAGAATATTTCAGACTGTTCGTTTCACTCTTGCATTTCTCGTGAATTTTAAAAACGGTTTTAATTAAAAGAATTCCGGAGTATTAAAATGGATAAGGAATTAGTGTTTGATAACGTGAAATTTGAGAAAGCGAAAGCAATTGCTAGGTACAATCGGTTTCAAAATATGATGAAGATGCTGCAAATTTTCGAAGTGGTTGTGGCGGTTATGTTAATTTCATGGTCCTGGACTCGTGTTCCGGCGGCCGTTAAACTCTCCGGCGAGGTTTTGGTTCAAGTATCGGCGTATTTGTTTAAGCCTCACGTCGTTTTTCTCATCGGCAACGGTATTATCATTGCAATTGTGGTGCTCTGCCGTCAAACTGACGCCGGAAGCAACGATTCTCTTACAGATGATATTCACAGCGAAGAACTTCTCCACAACGAAGTTCAACAGCCGATCGTCACCGCTACATGCTGCGGCGATTTGCCGATTTTATCCTCTGATTCGCGGCAGGTGACGACGGAGCCTAGTGTTGCAACGACGGAAGATAAGCAGATCGTTTCCTCGAAGTTGAAGGTTCCGGAGATTCAATGCAATGACGTGGCAACAGCGATAGATACAGCAACAAAGCAGATACAGAAGTTTAAAAGGAGTCAGTCGGAGAAATTGAAGCGAGAAATTGCTCCGGCGAGTTCACACCGAGAGCTCCGGCGTTCGGAAACAGATATGCGGCGGTTAGTCGTCCGTCCCGGCGAAAGGAAATCAACGGTACCAGTCGAAGCCGTGGACACACTGAGCAATGAAGAATTTCGGCTTACAATTGAAGCTTTTATTAAGAAGAATCAAATCTTCTTCGAAAAACAGAGATTAGCTGAAACAGAGCCAGAAAAGTATGAACGAATTGGTATCAAAGCCTTTTGAAATGTGTTACATTTTGTTGAATTGTAAGAAATCGTTGTTTATGGAGTAATAGTTACTGAATTACTACTACTTAATTACCATATCGCGAAGGTGAATGGGTTTTACTGTTAATTACGCCGTACCTATTACCGAGATGTATTAATGTACAGAGCTCCTCTGCCTATTCCCTGTTTTATTTGGAATTAGGAAGCCAAGTTTACTTAAATGTACGGTATATGTTCTTCATTTTGGAGTATATGCAATTGTTCTTATGAATAATAGTAACCTTTTGTTATTAAGCTTAAATTGATGGGAGAAAATTTGTGATTACAAGATTTATAGTTTTTTAGTTGTTGTAATATTTAGTTGCACAACTAAGACAAATCAACAGCATTGAGTTCTAGATAATTCACTCTCTTTTAATGAATTTCATTAATGCATTTTGCTGACTATTCTTTCGTATTTTTTTTCTACCATGCGGTTTGATTAGCGACTAAGCATAATGGTATTAATATTACAAATCTTATTAGAACTACTTGTTTTTTATCAGAATCTTGTGATTTAGTTTTTAACGGCAAGTAGGGGAGGGTTATGTTGGAAGTATGTGATCTCGTTATAAATTTATTTATTTTTTTTACAGAGATTTCAGTTAAACTTGAATCTTGAAGAGCAGTAAGAGTAGATGGCCAAGTATTTACTTCTTAGGTTGTAATTATTATCTTAGGTTCAGCCACTATAACCTACAAACCATTCTGATCATGGGTCAGAATTTCTTGGAATATATTCTTGAATTCTCGAAAAGGATATGCTAGTTTTATTTAGTTCAATTATTCCTTAAGTGAGAGAAGGAGAATGTCTTGGATAAGAAGAAAGAAAAGATATGAACTAATCTGTCCTTTCTTTCCTAGTTGGGAAAAAATTTCGTAATTCTCTGTTAAAGCTGCTGTAATTTTATTTTATTGAGTTGATAGTCTTTCTAGGTAAGGATAAGAATAAGGTCTGCATACATATTATTTTTTTCAAATTTTATTTGTGAAAATATATTGCATATATTATTATTGTTATTGTTAAAACAGAAAATTATTCGAGTGGCCACTGAAAGTCGAAACTTTGACTTAAGGTACAAACAACATACATATAGTGTAACTTGTAGTGTTTTTTTTTTTTTTTTGGTTTCTTTTTTAATTTTCTTTCTGCTTTCCTAGAGAATGCCTAGTCATTGCATCAGTAGCATACTAGTTTTATATTTTCTGATTAGTTATTTTGGTATGCGTTGCGCTAAGTTAAGGAAATTGTACTTCTATTTCCTTTGCCGGTGCATTATGTGTGTCTTGAATCTGTAGGTTCGAGACTAGATTCAAGGAATTTTAGCTGTGCTGTTTGGTGATGTATTATAGCTAGAAAAAATGAAAAATAATAACTCATTTCGTTTCAATTTAGATGATAAAAGGTCTAAGTACTTTTAAGGCCATGCTGTTTTACAACAAATGAATTGTCATGCACCATGATCAATACTATTTCTTTATTATCCCCACAAATAACGGCTTTAATGTTTATTAAAGAAACTAAATTTATGACCCCTTGATGTTTGAGTTTATTAATGTAACCATATAACATTCAAGTTTATATTTTCAATATCAACTATTTATTGGAATGATGCAACTTACTTCACAGATCACACGTCTAAAAATTTATCATTAAATATAACATTTCTTCTATGAATTATGATGATAAGCAATCTAAAAATTAAAACATCTAAGAGCAGTCCAATGTACAAAGTATTTTGTATTTATGTAGGATTTGAAGATGGGCCGCAACTCTAGAAATGCAATGTAGATAACCTTCTCTAATACAAATATTAGTGTCTACTTTCACAACTCCAACAAGTGACCTATAATCACACGAAAATAATTTTACCGTTGCTCAAAAATTCTCTTAAAAAAATTGAAACATGTCTATGGCTACAATGAAATATACATTAAATATCGTCTATATGGTAAGTCCTTTTATCAATCAAATATGCATTTGAATCTTGTCTTATAGAACGTTTATTATTCCAAGGAAAAAAGAAGATAAAAATCCATAGATGTTTCTTCACTTATTACGCTATCATTGCAATATTTTGTAATGATGAATATATCAAGTTAGGGTTTTAATTGAATACAAAAGTGACTGAAAAACAATCACAATATCCGAAATCAGTGGCTTTCAACAACCCACCAAAGCATTACTCCAACCTCCAAAGTAAGAAGTAATAATTACCTTCAAAAAACAGGTAATCTTCTGTTGAAAAAGTCATCTTTTTCTCTACTTTAGGCTAATTAGTTACTAATAATTTGAACCATTAGTGACATTATCTCTGCTATAAACTCACGGCCATCATAATTACCTAGCTAGGGGGAGGGGGGAGGGGGGGGGGAAAGCATTATTAGTAGGCATTTTGTGGAAAATTCATCCTCTTTTTTGACATTTTAGCTCGAGCAGTCTAACGTGTCTGCACCCTATCAATCTCTTAAGGACACTGCAACTTTTAACTAAATTATTTGATCTTACTAAAACCTTTCCTTAAAATAGAACTAACAAAGTAACAATAGTACTTCGTGGTATATTGGCACCGTTATTTACTTATTTTTACCCTAATTCAGTGAAGACATGATACATGTTTTCACATATTATTTTTATTACTAAATCGTACTTAACTGATATATATTATTATATTAATTTAATTATAATAAATTAATATGATTTAATATAAATATCGAATACGAAAAAGCTTTACCTTAATTTCATCTATATATATTAAAAAAGAAAATAGCACTATCACAATTTAGGGAGTCGGAGTTCTTTCTGTAACTACATATTTTCAATTAATTTCTAAATACTTTTAACTTTAGAAAATCATTACTTACGAATACGTCTTATTTAGTTCCCAGAGATGCAAAAGATATTTCAAAACAGTAAGAAGAATTCTATATCCAGATTCACAAAAAAATAGATGTATTAACCCTTTGTTTTAGTAGGGGGAAAGTAATGAAAAAGAATTAATGAACATGACTTTAAATGTAAGATCTACTCTAAAAAGTTGAAAATTAAATTAAATTAACGTCATTAATTTGCTGAAGATCACCAAAAGGACTTGTATGAAGCCATTCTTGTAGTGGAGGGACTACGTAATTCTAAAATAATCTAAGATTTTAAGTAAGATTTTCTGAAATATTTAAGGGCTAAAAAATTATTCTTTTTTCTCGCATGTTTAACAAGTAAACAAATGTATAATTAAGCTGGAAATCTAGGAGGTATACACATGGTCATATACATATAATGGTCACGATCAATGGTTCATGTCATGAAGATTTATCAAACGTATGTATAATTCCTAAATATTTTTTTAATTCTTTGTGTGTCGTTCATTCAGTTTTTATATTTATTTTCTGAAAAGGAAAGGAGATATAAAACGAAAATAAATATGAAAAAACTCGTGCTTTGTACTTTCTCCTTTTCTGAAAAAAATAAACTATACTTCTGTTTTGGTTTATTATTCCTCTTTTTTGGTGCACTGAACAATTAGAATAAGTAAATACAGAATTATAGTTTGGTAGTGGCAACAAAAATAAGTTCCTTTGGCTTAGAGGTTGTGAGATTTGTGGTGAAGTTTATTTAATTTGTATTATTGCAAATATTGGGGCCTAACCACAATACAGCGGCTTCCTCTTATCCACTCTTGTTGGAAGCTTTGCAACATTATATTTTAAAAAAGGCATCAATCTTGACTCATATTTTATTTTCCACTTCTTTTTAGGAAGAAAAGACAGCTATATAAGTCCTAGTTAGTAATAATAATTTCTTTTTCTTTTTAATTTCATGGGGTGAGAATCGGTGGAGTTGAGATTAGGCAAAGTAAAAGTAAAAGAGAGGAATTCTTAAGTCAGATTTGAACTATTTCAATTGTATTTAAAGTGATAAAATTACTAATATTAGACTGTAATTAATTTTAGTATATATATATTTTTTATTTTTTATTAATCTTTTTGTTACTTTCACTGTTAAGTATGTAATTATTGTCTAGAATAATGATGGAGAATTATCTACTGGGGTTGGGGACATGGGAAAGCAACTTTTGTCCATACACTTCCTCACACATGGTTTCAATCAAAGGGTCCAAATTATTCGCCACTAATCCTAAATGTCTCATCCTTTAATCCAATAATCATTTTGATAATCAAAGTTGTTGACTTTATCCACTATTCTCCTAATTCTTTCCTCTTCTTTATTTTTCTTCTTTTTTTCTGGTGGTATTTTTGGTTGCAATCTTAAAGTGCGTGCTGCTTGTTTTGTTTTCCAGTCAAATAATTGTGGCTAGCTAACACTCATCATTCTTATGTTCCAATTAAATATAAAGATATTTGTCTGTCATATGCTAGAATAATTTTTTTTGGTTATCCACTGAGTTTCAACAGCTTTCTTTGCTAATAATTCATTCAAAAAATCTCTTTACTTTTTCATTTATGGCGTTGAGGATTGAGGAGAGGTTTAAGGGATAGATCTCTCTTCCACTCTCGAAAACAATTTAGAAAAAAAATGATTAAGTTTCTAAGGCAAAAAAAAAAAATAAAAATAAAATTCCAAGGGCTTTATGTTTTTACTCCTCACTCAAATTTATATGCTTTACATAACCTAAAACATATTGGTGAAGTCAAAAGGGGTAAAAGGCGGAGCCTTGAAGTTTATGAGTTCTGAATTCGCCACCAAATTCATAGCTCGTCTTAATTATTAGATTCGTAATTAAATATTTACAATTTTTTTTTTTATTTTTCTAATACAAATACAAAATTTAATAAAAACCACTGCATCCGTTCGAACTCATAGCTATCCTCTCCCTCCGCCTCTGAAACTAATCAATATGTTAGACATAAAAAAATACGTATGTTCATAGTTGTTATTGAGAATTTCGTCAATTGTTGGGGGTCAAGACCTGGAGAAATTCCTTTAGATAACAGAAAAAAAAAAATGGAAAACGATAATTAAAAAGGAAAGCAGCCAACACTTGAAAAACACAAGAAAGAAAGTTTGCACTAATCAGTACAATAATCTACACTATGAAAATGAATCAACGAACACAATTTAACAAATGTCACTATCTATGAACATAAATAATCCCCTTTTGGTTTGTTATTTCATTTCACTCAACTGCTAGCTGTCTATAATCGTCGTTTAATGTTTGTCTAATAAAAGAAATCTAATACAACCTTAGTTTAGATTTTCTCTCTCTTTTGTTTCTTGTTTCAGATAAGCAGGGGCTGGTCAATATCCTTTACTCTTGAAAATTAAATACTCATTTCATAAATAATTATTAGAGGCCATTAGATTATGCTGTATCTAATCTAAAGTGACAATTCTTAAAAAGGCAGTTTATATAATGGAAAAAGGGCAAGGTTTAGGAGCTTAGTCAACATCATAACCATAATAAAATGAGATTATTAATCCATGTTGCTACCTAAATTGCAACAAAAGTTCATAATTAGAAATGAAAAAAATCATCCCCACTTTCGTTTCCACCTGCCGACTGCCGAGTATTGGTATCTCTCTAACTTTAAATAATAGATTTAGCTTTTTTTAATTAGCTTGAACGTATAATTTAATGCTTGTGTTAGATGGTAACGCTTTTGTTTTTTTGTTCATTTTCATTCTTTGATGTTACACGTCTTTGAAATAATTAAGAATAAAAATAAGGAAAAAGAAAGAAAATTGAAAAGATCGGAAGACTTTGATGACAAGTATTATATATATTCTAATCTTAACTAGAAGGGCCATTAGGTAGGGGAAATTCTAGGGTGAAGTCATGAGAGATTAATTAATCAGTATTTATATGTTTATGTGCTAAATTTATAAATTGTCAAGAGTATTGGAGGAAGAACAAGATTTCTAATAAAGAAATGGACTCACTGTTTGTTTAGTCTCGGCTCAACCATCTCAGCTTAAATAATCTTTCGACGAATTACTGATCTATTTATTTAATATTAACTCTATTCATTTTGTCTCGTCAAAATACAACTTAACTTGCCCATTTGATACTCTTATTTTTACCATCCCCATTATTGAAAAAACGGAAAGAGGAAAAGGTATGACCAAAAAAGGAGAAAAAGAAAAAAAAGAAAAAACGAGGCTGAATATGAGGGGAGAAAAGGAAATAGGACAAAGAAAATGAAAAGAAAGAATCTATATTTAATAAGTTTAAGAGGAATATATTCCTTTTTTACTTATATGCACCACATGTACCAAATTGAGCAAAGTCTTTGGTTGAAATTCTTTCACAAATGCATACGATAACATGAAAGGGACTGAAACTAGCAAGACTTAGCATCAAAGGAAGGTGAAAGGAAGCTTTAGAGTAACAGTAAAATTATTTCCGTATGATTTATAGGTCACAAGTTCTAGCAATATGTAGAAGTAGTCGCAAATGATTGTATTAGGGTAAGCTTTTTACATCACACCCTTAGGGATACGGTCCTTCCTCGAACATTGCATGAATACGAAATGCTTTGTGCATCGGACTGCACGATGAAAGGAAGAAGATGGTGGTGTTTCCAAAGGGAAAGTTAAAAATGATTCCGGAAATACACGTCAAATTATAAACATAAAACTTAATCTTTTTTGTTTTCATCTGAAAACCTAACTCATTAGTAACCTATATGTGATGTTCTTAATTAATAACGTGAAAGAAGGTATATATCTAGCCATATACTCTCTACATTTTCAATAAATTAAACTTTGTTTGACGTCTGATCTTAATAAAATTATGTTTAAAAAAAACTGTTATATTGAGGTTAGGAGCTCATACGTGTGTCTGCTAATAAATAATTCATAGCATTAGTGGATAAAATTTTCTTAGACCAATAAATAATTAAAAAGATCCAATTTTATCCAGATGGATGGACTATACACCTCTAATACGGATGTCCCTAATTGCTGGATTTCTCAATTATAGCATATAATGATTGAACCATTATGGTTTAAATCCATTCTGGTATGTTGGTGGTTTTGGGGGTACATAGACTCTGTCAATAGGTGAGTTGGTCTCAAATTAAAAAAAACATGAAGAACTTTTGAACTTCCTCCTCCGTGCAAATAAGTTGTTTCACTTGAGTAAACCTCAAATCATGCACTTGATTTAGACGTAACTTCACTAAAGAAAAATATAGTTTAATGTTTCGAAACGATATGTATATATGTGCCAAAAACAAAAACAAATAGTGTTAAATATACATTTCATAACGTACTCTTAGGAATAGAATTACAATGTGGAAATTCAAACCCTCACTAATCAAAAAAGAGTTCGAATACGTAGCCAACGAACTGAGCTACTAAGATTCCCAAAAGAGAGTGCACTGTATTGAAAATAAAAGTCAATAAATTGTGGTGTTCGCTTGTCCAATTGCCCTTAGAACAGGGGCTTATCCCGTCCATAAATGGGAAGCTAGCTGTGCACAAGTTGTTGGGGTTGGAGCTTTTCTCTTCATGTCTACGCATATGCATGCAGAATATATATACTTAATTATTTATTGGATTTGACTATCTCATAAGTTACAAAACTTATTTTATTTCTTTTAGGACATATCTAAACAAAGAGCCAGACATGATTTGAACATCATTTCTTATCTTCATTCATATCAGTCCTTGAAGCTCATTGGCAAATTGCTACCTTAATTTCTGGTCATGTTTGTTTCAGACAGTTTCTCTTGTGACCTAGGCTTTTGCAAATTGCACTCTTGTTTGAGTAAACATATATTGTGTTATCAAATTAAATGAATAGCTGTTCTTGGATTTCTTCTGTCAACCATGCATTATGCATTATGCTTGTTATTTTATTGTCCGTGAAAATGCATTTTTCGTTCGAATTTGGACTTTATGTTGATTGGTTATATTCTAAAAGGATATTTACTTGACGTAAATTGTAAATAAAGACAAAGCTTCAATCCTAATTATCTGTGTAAACAAGTTAAAATGCTCAATTAACTATTGATCTGTCATGAGCAGATTATCTCCGCACATAATGGCTACATCATTCTCCATTTATCAAACGCCTCTTAGTTTTATAATATAGCTCAACCTTCATTAGCTTTTTCCCCCTGAATTGCAATTAGATTGGGGGATAAAGGAAGAAAGGGTACGAGAAAAATTGAACTTACTCTTATTGTATGGGTAACTACCACTGGTGTCACTATGGGTATGCTTCACAACTATGTCGCTCAGACTCTTCAAAAACGTCAGAAGATGCGTGTTCAATCCTTCAAAATTTGTACAATTTTGAAGACTTCAACACGAGTACGGCAACATTTTAAAAAATTCGTACAACACAGTTTCAAATAGATTGAAGTGATTTCATAGGGCAGACAAACCAGAAAACCCTACAAAATTGCATGCATGGATAGAATTCGTTGAATCAATTATGGGTTTAGCTTGCATCATTTACATTACATCTTTTGTATTATACTACTCTGCTTTTTGATATTACATCCTGTATCATGATGCCATATATGATGTTAAGATTAGCGGAAGCCAAAAAATTTCATGGATGCCAGCTTTTCCTAGTTTTCTCTGATGTCACAGACTTTTATAGAAAAATAAATGCTAGTAGAAGAACTCATATTTGAGTTGGGAAACAGTTGATAAATAAGTGCACTAGCCCACTACTAGTATCTGGTTCAAGCTCAATCTGTAGGAACTATTTAATATAATTTTTTTAATTTGTTTGAATTTTTTCGGAGTAAGAAAATTAGAACTAATATTTGATGTGAATTCAGACAAAAACTTTAAATGTTTAAAATAAAATTTATATATTTAAAAATTACATAAAAATTATAATAAATCAACAGTTAACAATTTTAAATATTAAAAAAAATTTGCAAATAGTATGATAAAATAAAATCTTATTTGACTCCGAGCGTTAATCAAAATATAAGATTTAAGTTAAAGTTATCGAGCTTTATCGAACTTTTAACTATAACATGTTGCTCCGCCGAGGAGCTTTTATGCATTAGATAAATCCCTGCCTAACTTTTACTTCAAACCAATTACTTTTATCTGCATCTTGTTGGACCCCTAGTGTTCTCTTTGTTGTTGCAAATATATCATAACTACTCTAAATAATAATAACATTTTGGCTTTATGTTATTGATGCATTAGGGAACTCCCTCTCCTCCTCTAAACACGTAACACGTATGGGACAACCACTTTTTAGTCTTGAGAAAAGTGTCCATTTCTCAATGCTTTCATCAGAATCTATTACCATCCACCTGATACCCAAAAAATACATAAACATTAAACACATTTGTTAATTGTTATTGAATCTAACATAAGATAAATATGATTAGTGTATGGTTTCAAATTTGAGAAAGATAGGCCAAACCTGTAGGATGTGGTCAAACGATAGGCAAAAACAAGCATCATTGCTCGAGCCAAATGCAGTCCAAGGCATGTTCTTCCTCCCATTCCAAATGCTAAAAAGCTATATGGTTTTGAATCAACCTGAATAATTCTTTTATTTCAGTGTTTACACCATACTATATTAAACCATACTTAATGATAAAAATGAAGTCAGTGTGTGTGTTAAATTTATTTGCTTGTTGAATGTGTGTGCGATATATTTATACGGTTAGTGTAAATACTGGATAATTATAACTTTTTTAAAATCTTTATACAAATAGCTATACGGTTTAACCGTTTGCTTTTACTAGTTGGTATACATGAATTATACACTGATTGTACATGGTTATATACATATTATACATAGATTATAAACATATTATACATTCTTCGACTAGTTTTGGTTTAAGTAATTCAATGGGCTGCTATTTAGGTTAATTTTTCAACTTTTTTCCCAATTTTATTGTGTTCCTTTGGTAAACTTATGTTTGATTGTAGATAATTACTTACATCAAATCTCGAAGGAATGAATTTATTCGGATCATGGAATGTCATTGCATCAAAATGTATTGATTTAGCATCCACGTTAATGTTCCATCCTTTCTTGATCGTAAATCCTAAATTCACATAGAAATTACAGGGATGTTAATATACTTTGCATTTAAGATATTTCTCCTATTCTTTTCTATAGAAGTCAAACCTTCTATTTCACAATCATGTAGTGCCATTCTTGGAAACCAAGGCACAATTGAAGCCATTCGAAGTGATTCCTTAATAACCTGTTGGCACAAAGCATTAATTATTTCGAAATGTACTGACTGCACTGTAAGATTAAGTCGAATGTCAATTTATCCAAATTTGATCTCATTCCTAGCAGAAAAAATAAAAATAAGGGGCTAAATCGAAGACAAGCATAAATAAAAAAAGTGAAATAAATAAATAAATAAATAAATAAATAAATAAATAAATAATACCTTAGATGCATACGGCATACAATTCAGGTCTTCTAGCGTGAGATATGCTTTGCGAGAAACCTTTTGGTGAAGGGCTTGTTGTTCAGCCTATTCCAATCAACTTTCTAATTTTAGAATTTTGGTTACTTCAAGAAAATCAAGATATTTTCTTGTTTAAGTTAGGGTCTAATGAGAATCGAACCTAACAATCCTACCGCTAATTACTAGTGAAATGCATACTTAAAAAATATTAGTTGTTGTTACCCTAAGTTGGTTAAGGGCATCGGGATTTTCATCCAAATACTTGATCATCCACGTAATCGCGCTAGCCGTGGTATCTTGACCTGCCCAAAAAGAAAAAAGGATTTTCAAATAAAATCTCAGAGTTTAACTAGTAACATGATGAATCACTTATGTATAATTCCAGTAGATTAAATTAAAACAAACCTGCAATAATCATAGTTAGTATATTATCTTTAATCTCCTGATTTGTTAACTGTATGGCTTCTTGTCCACTCTCCTCACCATCCCTAGTCAAAAGATGAGCTAGAAAATCATCAAACTTTCCTTTGGACTTTCTTCTTTTCTCTATTATCTTGTCCAGCAACCTCATCATTCTTTTTCTGGCCTGCAATTAAATGTGTATGGGCTTTAGTGGTTGAGTCCAAACTTTAATGGGCTTTCCATATTGGGCAGGTCAATTACCTGTAGGCCTTTGTAGAATCTGGTCCATGGTAGTTTCAATGGAAATGCTAGCATTGCTTCATAAATCAGCCCAACATCCTTGTGCAACGTCTCTAATTCCTCTTCTCCTTCCAAATTCATACACATTTTGCAGATTGCTTCTAGGGTTATCTACAACACAAGAAGAAAATGCAATTATGTAAAACAAGGAAGCTCTATGAACTATAGATCACGATTCGAGTCGTGGAAGCAGCCACTAATGTTTGCATTAGGATCGACTGTCTATATCATATCCTTTATGGTGCGGCTTTTCCCCGAACCATACGTGAGTGGGAGGTATTTTGTATACCGAGTTACCCTTTTTTTAACCAATCAGCTGTCCTTAATCTAATATAGGATTGTCAAATGGACAGGTTATGCAAAATTTAAGCGGATTAAATATTTGAATTAATAAACGAGTTGATTCATAACCCTCCATGAATTTGCTTGGTTCAAGATGGGTGGGTCATTTGGACTTAATAAAGGGCCATAACTTGACCTTCCCAACTCAAATTCATTTTTCATATGTTCATTTATCTTTTATAATTTATTTAATTACCAAATAAAATTGCCAAAGAAAGTTTTTTTTAAAAAAAAAAGTTATCATGATTATACTTAAATAACCAAAATCGAAAAGATTTTTTATTTTTTAATAAGATTTGGGCTACCTCAAATTGGCCCAAACACTTAGGCGGGCTAAATTGGGTTATGTGCAAGTTGACAAAGCAATGTGCAGTCTAATCCACCTGAATTTGAATGGGTTGGAAGAGTTATATTTTGCAGAATTAAGTTAAATAACTTTCCACCCAATTGACTGATGTGTAATATATGTATAATCCATATATAATATGTATATATTCATGTATAATCAATACATAATATGTTTACAAGCTAAGAATAAACAGTATATCTGACCGATTTTTTTAAGATCCCATAAAAAATACTAAATAGGGAAACCAACCTTTAGAGCTTCATGGAGTATAATAACGTCGGATTTGTGTTGCCAAGTGCTAAGAGTATTAACAGTCAATTCATCAAATTGTCTAACCATTGACGAAAGAGATGCAGTTGTGAACAAAGTACTAAGATGGCTTCGAATATGTTTGTGCTGCTCATGTGAAGCACAAAGAAGGCTTTGGTCTCCAACAAGCTTTGCAATTGACTTTATGTATCTCTTTGTGAAACTCCCTCCCTCGTTATTTAGAATTTTCTTTGCTGCCTTTGTGCTTGAGATAAATACATGCGTCTGCCCAAATATATTGGTTTTGAAGCAATTCCCATATCTACAAATAAAGTACAGTCACGTCTCTCTGCTACATTTTATCCATTATAACAACACTTCACTATAACGGTCAAGTTTTAAAAGAGATCAACTTCATATATTATGTTATAATATATGTTTTCTATAACATCATTTTTATTAAAGCAATTAAAAAATATCAGAATAAATAAGGTTGTTATAAAAAAATTTGATTGTATACCGATGCTCAAAAATGTTAAATTTTGTCACACACTAATAAATCTAGACAGATACTCTAACTATACACAGAGTTCGGCCTACTCCAACTATTCTTAGATTGTTAACCGGAAGTATTTCCAGAAAATAAATCATTTTTTGATGTTCAATTGCCAGGAAATATATAAATATTCAAACAAAAAGACAAAATAACATCCCTCAGTTTTAACTTTTTCTTCAAAATTATCTCAAGTTTTTACCTTATATCATTGCTGTAACCAATAATTTGACATTATCATCAATGTTTAATACTCAAAAATTTCAACAAAATATTATCCGGTTTGATAAAGTATTATCAATCTTTAATACATGTTCTTGCAGAAAATATTTTTCACTTTCTAATCAAATATTATAAAACCTTTTCAGAAAGTATTTTTCTGAAAATAAGTCATTCTCATAGAAACAATTCTCGAAAAAATGACTTCCGTCATGACAAATACACCTTTAATTGATTAAAATCAATACTCTCGATGAATTTTCGTTATTGCCACAAAAAAGAAGAATTAACTCAAATAGCCGTCCACTTAATCTCTTAAATTAAATATTACCGACGAATGTATAATAATATATAAAACTATATAAAATTAATGTATGATCTATGTATACTGATTAGGAAAAATAAATATTGCATTTGGCTTGCTGCAAATAATATTTAAGACATATATATGCTATCAGAGCTATCAAAACACGTTACTCTATCTTATTCTAGCTAGTCATGATCTAATAAAAAATTATTCTTACTTGAGTCGTCGAACTTCGACAAAATCATAGAAACCTTTATTGCTATTAATGGCAGCCATGAAATTGATGGTTTCTCCGATGTACGGTAATCCTCTGTTGCCCGGCGGAACTTTCGTCGGAGTTTTTGCAGTAGTATTATGCCATAACATCTTTAAAGTTTGCACTAATAAGTATAGTAATCCCAAGTAGAGAACTATGTAACAAAACCAACAAAGTAAACGAGACGTGTGATGGAGTAGTAGCTGCATTTTTTCTCCTAGAATTCTAAGTCCTAAACTTCTGCCTCACCTAAAAATGAGAGATGGTTTATCCCTTTGTTAAGTACGTAGTGTCTGATCTAAGAGAAAGTTCTTAAGAAGTTTGAAAAGTGAGTTGAAGATTTGATGTAAAGCCAAATGAACGGTTGGAATGTTCATCTTTTTAGAATTTAGTGGACAAGTAATTATGGAATGTGTAAATGGATGTTTCCACTTAAGGGATTAAGTGCTCTTTGACAGGACCATTTTGGGACTTCAAGCTATCCCTATTTACCCAACTATCTCCACTAATTGCTTCTTGTTTAGTCAGTACAATAAATTACTTAGTTACGAAAGTACAAAGGGGTGAATTGTACGCCTAATAAAAAAGTGGTCGATTATATTTAGACTTAATCGATTGATATGAGGACAGTCTATATAAAACTGTTAGTCCTTTCAATTTAATCAAGTATAAATCATGACAAACAATAAAGGCATAAAATATAATATGAGAGCGTTAAAGTAGATGACACTAGAAATTTTTATAGTGATGCGAAACTAATGTGGTATCCTAGTCCAGTCCTTTGGGTTTCAAGAGTGTTATCTTTTAGAGCTCTTTGTAAGTTGGATTAAGTAAAGCTTTTGTGGTTTTTCGCGTTCACCATCAACTTTTACAAGGGTTGATTTTCACTCTCTTACCAACAAACAACAAAGGAGTAGTTTTCAATCGCTCACCAACAACAACGCTTTGGTTTTCACTCACTCACCGAAGAAACGATCAATGACACAACCTTTAAGTATTTTTCCTTATCTCTCTATTTTCTATGATATTTGTAAACTTAAGAATACAATCTTGACTAAGATATAGAAAGAGTAGGAAAGTTGTCTGCGAAGCTGGTGCTAAGAAGTGTCTTCAGATCTTCGTTAAATAGTTGTTCCTCTTGTTTGGAAATATTTTGATCGTTGCTCCATATTTGGTGTAAATCTTCCTTGATATGGTTTCCTGATTTGTCGCACAATTGAAGTGTCTTGTTCTTTTTTTTTTTTTTTTTTAACTCATCGCTATTTTGTGCGAGATCCAAGAGATTTGAAATTGCTACATAACTATAGCTATTCGGTGAGGGAGTTTAGCTACTTGTGGAAATCATGTAATGAATAGTACTGAATCTCTTTTTTACTCTTTTCCTTTTTGAGTGTAGTACCAATCGTCTTTCCACTTCAAACTTCTTCCTTTTTTAGAGCAATACCAATCTTCTTTCCGATCTTCCTCTCATAAGATAGTAGATCTTCAATGTAGAAAATAGTTCCTCCTTTGGTTGTATAGTAAATCAATACCTTAATTCCATATCAACTTTTCTTGACTAGGAGGCTCAGTACTTCAACTATGGGTGGCTAGTGGTCCGGTCCGGTCACGAACTGAAACTTTTTTTTCGGTCCGGTCCGGTACAATTACTGCGCCTAAACCGGACCTAACCGGTCTTAACCGGTCCGGCCTTACCGGCTAAAATCCACTCGACCGGCTCGTGACCAGTACCGATGGCAGGTCTACCGGCCCGATCCGATCCGGCCGGTCACCGGTTAATTCTTTTTTTTTTGATTTTTTTTAATAATTAGTTAATTACCATTTGACTCATTTATTTAACTTTATAAATAATTGAAAAATATGTTTCAAAGTTAAATTTTAGAATTAAAGAAGTTATTATATAATATTCTTACAAAGTTTCAATTAGTTTCAAAATTTATAATTAGATTCAAATTTCAAACCTTGAAATATATTCAAAGTTAGTAAAATTATAAATTTTGTAGTAGTGTAGTAGAAGGAAATTATAAGTTTTTGAAAATATAACTTATAATTAGAATTAAAGAAGTTACTATATAATATTCTTACAAAGTTTCAATTAGTTTCAAACTTTATAATTAGATTCAAATTTCAAACCTTGAAATATATTCAAAGTTAGTAAGATTATAAATTTTGTAGTAGTGTAGTAGAAGGAAATTATAAGTTTTTGAAAATATAACTTATAATTAGAATTAAAGAAGTTACTATATAATATTCTTACAAAGTTTCAATTAGTTTCAAACTTTATAATTAGATTCAAATTTCAAACCTTGAAATATATTCAAAGTTAGTAAAATTATAAAATATAAGAACACAAGACAAGAGCTGTGAAGTGAACTTTGAGCAATTTTATTAATATGTAATTTGATGTATAAAATTACATTCTTTTAAACATGCTCGCTAGTTTTTTTAATATAGCTGTAGGCTTTTCCTTTGGAACAGGTTGTTGTTGTTCCGGTTCGTCGTCGTCTTCTTCTTGATCTTCTTCATCTCCGTGTCGTTGGTTTGATTCCCTTCTTCGCTTGTTCTATCGCTCAATATTTGATCCATGTATGCTCTATCCTTTTTCTGTGAAAGCTCCGGTAATCCAAAGTTTCTTCGCTCTGCTCTGATCCAATCTCTGAATAGGATTCCAGTCTCCATTGCTTCTTCTCTCAGTGAATGTCGATGATCTCCAATCTGAAATCTTCCCTGGCTGAAAGCGCTCTCCGATGCAACAGATGACGCTTGAATTGTCAAGATATCACGGGCCATTTTTGAGAGTATTGGAAATTGTGCTTCTTGACTCTTCCAGTAATCTAATAGATCGTGAGTTCCAAAACTTGTCAGTTTCTTCGGATACTGGATCAAGTAGACTTGGAACTCGCTGTATTCCTCCCCGTAGTCATCTTGTTCTAAAAGCAGCATCTGATCAAGTCCTCCGAAGCTGCTCATCCCGGCATGCCGTTTGCTTGATTGAGAAGAACTTTCACTAGTTGAAAGTATCGGTGCAGTTGGTGTAACACTATCTGCCCAAGCTCTGTACTTTGCGAAAATAGCCTGAAAATCAGTAGAAACTTTACCTCGAGCAACATCTACACTCGGGTACTTGTTAGTTGCAATTTCAAGAGGTGTAATATCTAAATTTGTGTATATTTCCTGAACAAGTCGTTCAGTTAACTTTAATTTAAATGCAGGATGCAACACAGAAGCAATGTAAAAAAGTTGAGGAATTGGGAAAAAATATTTTTTAAACTTTTAAATCATGGCCTCTACAACCATTTTATATGAAGTATATTGCCTATATAATTTTAATAATTCGGATATGCCGGCTATATAGTATAACATAGTAGGAGCAGTTGGATAATACTGTCCAGAAAATTCTAAAGTCGCATGGTAAAATTTTTCTAAAAACTGGAGGAGATGTTCAACAAGTTTCCAATCTTCCTCCTTAAGGTGGTAAATATCCATAAAATATTTATTATTCCTTTGAGTTATTGGTTCTCTATATTCGTAAGCAACCGTTAATGCTTCATATAGAGTGTTCCACCTAGTAGAAACTTCTTTTGGAACTCTCCTAATCGGCATTCCTAATTCTACACATTTTCTTTCCTGTTCTCTTTTTCTTTGTTGATTTTTATTTCTAAAAATAAAGGCAATAGCTACTTTAACTTTTTCAATAATGTTGTTAAATAAGTCAAGACCATCCTTGACTACTAAGTTGTATATATGACATGCACATCTAACATGAAAAAATTCCTCAAAAGGGGGGTTTAAAATAGGTCTTAAATTCCTAAGTGCTTCTGTGTTGTTCGTAGCATTATCTACTGTAATACTAAAAACTTTATTAGTCAAACAATAAGCACGACAAATAGATGAAACAGTTTTGAACATATAATTTTCCGTGTGGGGTTCATCAACTACTTTATATGCAATTATACGTTTTTGGAAGACCCAATCAGGATCTATCCAATGAACCGTAACAGTAATATAATCGCAATTATTAGTNTTGATTCCCTTCTTCGCTAGTTCCGTCGCTCAATATTTGATCCATGTATGCTCTATCCTTTTTCTGTGAAAGCTCCGGTATTCCAAAGTTTCTTCGCTCTGCTCTGATCCAATCTCTGAATAGGACTCCAGTCTCCATTGCTTCTTCTCTTAGTGAATGTCGATGATCTCCAATCTGAAATCTTCCCTGGCTGAAAGCGCTCTCCAATGCAACAGATGACGCTTGAATTGTCAAGATATCACGGGCCATTTTTGAGAGTATCGGAAATTGTGTTTCTTGACTCTTCCAGTAATCTAATAGATCGTGAGTTCGTAGACTTGGAACTCGCTGTATTCCTCCCCGTAGTCATCTTGTTCTGAAAGCAGCATCTGATCAAGTCCTCCGAAGCTGCTCATCCCGGCATGCCGTTTGCTTGATTGAGAAGAACTTTCACTGGTTGAAAGTATCGGTGCAGTTGGTGTAGCACTATCTGCCCAAGCTCTGTACTTTGCGAAAATAGCCTGAAAATCAGTAGAAACTTTACCTCGAGCAACATCTACACTCGGGTACTTGTTAGTTGCAATTTCAAGAGGTGTAATATCTAAATTTGTGTATATTTCCTGAACAAGTCGTTCAGTTAACTTTAATTTAAATGCAGGATGCAACACAGAAGCAATGTAAAAAAGTTGAGGAATTGGGAAAAAATATTTTTTAAACTTTTCAATCATGGCCTCTACAGCCATTTTCTATGAAGTATATTGCCTATATAATTTTAATAATTCGGATATGCCGGCTATATAGTATAACATAGTAGGAGTAGTTGGATAATACTGTCCAGAAAATTCTAAAGTCGCATGATAAAATTTTTCTAAAAACTGGAGGAGATGTTCAACAAGGTTCCAATCTTCCTCCTTAAGGTGGTAAATATCCATAAAATATTTATTATACATTTGAGTTATTGGTTCTCTATATTCGTAAGCAACCGTTAATGCTTCATATAGAGTGTTCCACCTAGTAGAAACTTCTTTTGGAACTCTCCTAATCGGCATTCCTAATTCTATACATTTTCTTTCCCATTCTCCTTTTCTTTGTTGATTTTTATTTCTAAAAATAAAGGCAATAGCTACTTTAACTTTTTCAATAATGTTGTTAAATAAGTCAAGACCATCCTTGACTACTAAGTTGTATATATGACATGCACATCTAACATGAAAAAATTCCTCAAAAGGGGGGTTTAAAATAGGTCTTAAATTCCTAAGTGCTTCTGTGTTGTTCGTAGCATTATCTACTGTAATACTAAAAACTTTATTAGTCAAACAATAAGCACGACAAATAGATGAAACAGTTTTGGAAATATAATTTCCCGTGTGGGGTTCATCAACTACTTTATATGCAATTATACGTTTTTGGAAGACCCAATCAGGATCTATCCAATGAACCGTAACAGTAATATAATCGCAGTTATTAGTTGAACGACCCATATCAGTTGTAAGACAGACTCTAGTGTCAAAGTTATCAAATAATATCTTAAATAATCTCTATATTCATTTTTAAATTTTATAATATCATTTTTTACGGTTGTTCTTGGAAAACCTTTAAAGGAAGGATTATATGTAGCTTGGATATATCGAACAAAACCAGTAGAGGAAGGAAAACTATAAGATAAATCCTCTACCGCAACTAGCTTAGCAATATTTTCTCTATCACTTTGTTTATCGTAACTAAGAATTCCTCCTGTTGTAGGGTTATATTTAGTTTGGATACCCGAGGATGCGTCATGTGCTACCCCCCCATGCTCGGTTCCAAAATAAATACCCCCAGCCCGCTTTGACCATTCCTTGGGATGTTTTTTTAATAAGTGAGTTCTAATTTTACCCGTCCCACCTTCATTACCCCCAGTTCTAAACATCCACACATGTTCACAAAAACCACAAATAGCCGTCTGATTTTCCTTGTTTTTCTGTACAAACTCTCAAACCTCAGATCCATCCTTACGTTGAACCGGGGCTCTAGTGGGAGGTACGGGGGGAGGCAAGTCGGACTGAACTTCAGGTGGACTAGCTGCAAATTCACGTTGTGCTTCTAAATTAACCCCAGTTTCATAATTAAATTCCGCTTCTACATTTTGTGAATCAAGTGGGTTAAAGGAGCTAAAATCATGATAATATTGATGTTCCTCTACGTGTTGATTAGAAGTAGAACTACCAATAATTCCTTTACCCTTATTTCCTGAACGACCACGTGCCCTCCCCACACTACCAGTTCCAATTGAACCTCTTTGAGACATAACTATAATTTATAGCAATAAGCAAATAAAATAACAACCAATAAAATAAATATATCACAAAAGTATAATTAAAGAGTAGAGATAGGAACGACCAACCAATATAGCCGTATAATTGAGATGAAGTTGAAACTTGAAGCTTCAATTGATAGCAAGTTAGCAACTCCAAGTAAAACTTGATAAATAATAGCAAAAATTATAGAATTTAGATTTACACAAGTAGCCAATGTAACAAAATAACAATATTGTAGATGATTTTGAGAGAATTAGAGAGAGTTTGATGATTTTTGTGAATAATATGATGAAATAATGGGGTATTTATAAGAAAAAATAGTTGGGGGGGTTATGGGCTACAAAAGCCGTTTTTGGCCGTTGCCCAACGACTATTTCATCAATATAGCCGTTGGCCAACAGCTATAAATTAAAGAAGGAAATCTGCCCATCAAACCGGTCCGGTTTCGGCACGGTCCGGTCCGGTCCGGCCCCAAATTCATCCTGTTCGTCCGGTTTTAAACGTGCGCACCGTATCGCTACCGGACCCCTACCCCCCCCCCCCC
>MCJB01049100.1:7156-44801 GCA_002018475.1 Nicotiana obtusifolia | reverse complement strand
GCATATTTGGTCCGGTTCTAACCGGTCCGGACAGGTCCGGGCCGGTTTTCGGTCCCAAACCGGTCCGGTCCGGTTAGAACCGGACCATTAGCCACCCTTAACTTCAACTGAGATAATGAAAATTTATTTCATCTTTTTAGTTCTTTTTAGTTGGAACTTTAAGCGATTCTCGAAAAAAGATAGAGAAAAGAATTATCCCTAGAGTCGAGACTAAGATGAATGTATAAACTAATGCTTCTATAGATTTGATTGTGGTTTATAATTATAGCTTTCATACCTGTTTGTTTTTCTTTTCTTTTTTTATCATCTTCCGGATAAAGAACGAACAAGAGTAAAAATGAAATTGATTCAAATAAAGATTTCTCTAGTACCCTATGCCAATAAAAGTAAAAGAAGGAAAATAAGGGCGAAAGAAAGATACCAAAGCAATGTTGTATCAGGCTGTCTGTCTTTTTGTAGTTGGATCTCCAAGTTTTTGGAATGCTCCAAATTTGACTTGAGCATCTAAATCTGGGTCAATACCAGCAAAAGCTCTCTGAACAAGGTTCTTTTACCATGTCAAATGTATCCAAAGAAGAAGAGCAAAGCAAATGAAACATGCCCAAAAGTAAACTAACCCCTTGGATTGCTACGAAAAATACCATCGGATTTCAGATCTAATTCAAAAATTTCACCCAATTGAGCACGTCTAGCATATTTTTCACAGTAGCAGGATCACTGTAACTGAAGCCGTTGAGTTCACCGTCATAGAACTCAACAGTTACACCTACTTGTTCAACACTATACTTCGATTCTGCGCTTCCAAAAGGAACATCGGCTCTAACAATTCCATCTCCATCTACCAAAATGACCCGAAATGTTTAAAAAAAGTAGGCATACGACGTACAAAAGGTTTACGCTCTTCTTTATCTCTAAAGATATGGTGTCCTAACCATCCAACTGCTATTCCATCCCCGTTATCCATTGAGCCTGCTCTGAATAATCCCCCTTTTGCCGGATTATTGCCCATGTAATCATAAAAAGCTAATTTTTCAGGAATTTTAGACTAGGCTTCTGATAAATTTTGATTTTCTGCTAGCCAGCACTAACTCTTTGATATATTTTTTGCTGGAAGTACCCGTGATCCTATTGGTAACTAGTGAGGCCAAATAATTCAATCGGGGTTATTGCCGAACCATACCACATAGTTCCAGCAACAATAAAAGCTGCAAAAAAAGACAGTGGCTGACGGACGCTAAGATGGAGTAAGTATCATGGACATCAATCCATATATTTATTTCACACGCATAGTTTCTTCTTCAATGAAATCAATCTAGGACAAATCTCAGTTTCCTTTTTAAACAGTTCTCTTCTCTTTCTTTGCCATTGTTTTATGCATCCAAACTTTTCTTCCCAAAACTTGCTTCTAGAAATTCCAAAATATATATCGAGACTTTCCTTTCTTGACTCTTGTGACTTTGATGTAGAGATTTTCTATCACGTTTAGGTCTTCTTAATTTTGGACAAATCTTCATTGCCTTACACGTCTTCGTACATCTTTTTTCCTTTTTGACCAACTCCTTCATCAATTAACAAACCTGTATAAAATCAAATTTTTCGCAAATAAATGTTCTTTGATTAAATTTATATTAGTTTGGTATCATCAAAACCAGTATGTGAATTTTTGGTTCTAACAATCTCTCCCTTTTGATGATGGCAAATCATTAAGTACAAACATGAAAATTTAATTAAAGGCTTAATAAAAGCTCATAAACAATAAGTTCAATAAATTGGTTACTTCCCTCAAATATCGAGCTCATGTTGAGCTTTCTCTTTCAAGTATAAACGCCATGGCGACTCTAAGGGTTTCTTAGTCATGCTCTCCCTGCCTTCATGCATCTTATCTAAAATATTCACATGGCAAGTTTTGTACCATATATTTTCTCTCTCTTTTGTCATCATCAAAAGGGTAAAACCATATATTCAATCCAGGGAGCATAGTAAAATAAAAAAAATCATATAAGTGAACATGCCATACTTATCACTTGTGGAAACTCAAGTTCAAAATATTTGAAAAATGTTTAAGCAAATTGAAAACTCTTAAGATGATCAACCACTCTAAAGCAATTATCCAAAGCAAAGAATAAGCACCGTCTAAAAGATATATTTTAAACTAGTGAGGAAAACTATTTGCCTTTGTAAAAAAATTTGAAGTAGAAGAAAGTGCTTGGAATCCATTACAAAATTTATGACTAACGTATGGGCTTGCAAACTTACTGTAATGAACACATAAGAAAATAATGAATAGTTTTTCCTTTGAAGGGATATAAGATGATATCATTGCCATACCAACTTCTTTTCTAAATGTGAGGGCATATCTGCAAGATGATGTTTAATGTCCACAAAAAAGACTTCCACGCTACCTTTTATCACAAGCAATCTAATGACAGGTGTTATGCCTTGTGCTCTAGCTGATACTTCACCGAAAAATTATCCGCAATAGCGTCTCATGAAGAAGTATCCACTCTTGACTAGATAAAGCTGTTGAACCTTGCTTTTGTCTTTTTCATGACATTAGAATTTTAAAAGATCTCCATGTCAATTTTTTTTTATTTCAATCCATTTTGTTGCCTGCAACGTTTGCATATGAGAATATCCTACTAAGATCAAAGCAATAAGTTCTTGCATACAATAAGCCATAATTTAGATGTCAAACAAAAATCTTGCGGCACTATAAAGAGGTTTTATGGGATCGGGTATACCAAAATATATGTTATAGAAATGCAATAGAGAGTCGGTCATACCTGGGTAATTTATTCGATTGGCGGACTTACTAATTTTCTCCTTGTTTCTCATTATTGAGAATGTGAAGATGAAGGTTAATTCTTAATCATGCTCATCTTGGAACCGATCACCATCCATAAGCTTAAGAAATACTTGGCACACTTTTTATTAGAGTTATCAATAATGCTATGATCATCAACATAAGTTAATGCACTAGTGACTCAATATCATAGCTTTCTAAAAATGATGCAATTCTACTTGCCTCTTGCAAATCCATGATTTAAAAAAATAGTCATATAGTAATCTAGAGATATTTTAGATTATAGCGAATATTAGTCACAAAAGCATGATTTTAAAAATTTTCAACTCAAGTGAGATACTAGACAAGGAAATCTTCCTGCAAGACCATTTAAAATATTTCAACATCCAAAACTAACTTTATAATTTGCACATGAAAAATAACATTCTAACAAGACTCCCATGAAGAATTAAACCTACTTGCTGCGAAATCTTGGGCTACAAGTTTACCTTTAATTTGCACAACCTTACCATTTCTATTAACCTTCTTGTTGGATATCCATGATTGCAGTTCCTTTGCTTGATAATGGATTTTCATACCTTTTATTCTTCCCTCTTTTTTCAGCAAATCATGCACTGCTAGAATCCATCATTCATTGCTTAATGCTTCTTCATGTCTATCTAGTTCAACTAGCATGGATGTGTCATTATCCGTTTATTGCTAGCTATCTACTGAAAGTTTTCCATCCTTATTCTCAATTTGCTTAGAGAAGTATTAGTATTAAGAAATCACACACATTTAGATATCTCTACAACTAATATTATAAAATTTATCAAATTGTAAGTAGTAATGAATAAGGAATATACCAGAGACTTACCAAGACAGTTACAACCAAAGAGGATAAGATAACCAACAATTGATTTTTCTTTCTTCCCATAGCTCAAACATAATTTCATTCAAGCTAAATAAAAGCCAATGATGAGAATTTAAAAATTGATGCAAAAGTGATGATTTTTTCAATTCTGCATTCAATTCAGGCACCAAACTAAATATGTGAGAAATAATGTTTGTCGCAAAAAAAAAATGTCGAACAAATACTATTACTGACATATGTGATTATTTCAAATGCATCATTTAATAAGAAATATAACATAAGCAAAAGTATGGATAAACATCAATAAAAACATATACCTATACCTTCCAAACTTTTGAGTTTTAGGAATGGTCGAGTATCTTCATATGTGCACAAGTTATAGTGGCTTCAAGTTTAAACAACCTTCTTGAGTTTGAAAGAAGTATTGATACCTCACCAAGAGAATGAATATCAGAAGTAATGACGACATAAAAAATGGATGTATGTTTACTTATCCTAATGTTAATACAAATGACATGCTTCATGCAAGACATGCATTTGTGCTATTTAAAATCTCTAAGTCAAGGAAAAAAATAACACCAAACAGAATTGTAGCATAATGCAACTAGTCGATTCAAGCAATATATACTTGACTAATATGTATATATGATATTTCACTTAAAACAAACAGTAACTAGATACGCATCACCTTATAAAGCATCAAAAGAAACTTGGATAAACTTTAATGATACCAATCCCTTAAGTTTTACCAGCACGTGTAATAGTTCCTTCATCCTCTATAGAGTATGAGTAAAATAGCATCTTTAAGCATGTGCCTGGACCAGTCGTTATGCAAATATCATTTATCCCATTTTATGGTTGGACTCAAGATTCCTGCAAAACAAATTAATTTGTTTTTGATACCCAAACCTTTTTGGGTCCTTCATGGTTAGTAGCTAGTGTAATTAGAGATGCATGTATCTGTTTAAGTCTCCAAAATATTTTGATCTAATATAACTTTTGGCATAATTGTATACAAATACTTTATGTCCAGAATGCCACTGTAGTGGCATGTAATATGAGAAGAACAGTGTTTACCTGAAGATACCTTATTAGTAGACTTGAAACTTCCCGTCAACTTTTTGAAAATAGAATGTCTACCAGTAAATCCTTTTTCAGTCGACTTATAGCTGTTAAAGTTGAGAATCGACTTTGATCGATCAAAGTAGTTGCCGGAGGATTTGTGAAAGCTGGTTATTTGTTTGCAAAGCACAGAATTCTCTTCTTGAAATAAGTTGTTCTTCACCATACTTTCTTCAAGCTGAATATCCCAGACTTTCTTTTCACTTCTCAACTCATTATATTCTTCAAGTTGGATCTCCCAATATTTCTTGTCATATATCAACTTGTTAGTTTCTTCAAGTTGGATCTCCTAAATCTTCTTCTCTTTCCTCAACTTATTATATTCATTAAGAACTTTCTCTAGGTCTTTGAGAACCAATTCAATATTTTCCTACAATTCATCACATTTATCACAATACGTAACAGGAGTAGGACATACCTTGTCAATTTCTCCCATTGCCATGAAACATAGTTTCTCCATTCTTTCGTGATCATTTTCTTCTTCAGATTCATCCTCGTCACTCCAAGATTTGTGATTCTTTTTCTTGAGATCACAATCCATAATAGCATTAAAGCACACCTTGTCAGTGTCTCCTCTTTACATATGTTTGTCATTTCTTCTTGATCATCCTCGTCGCTCCAAGTTGAGATTCTATGATTCTTCTTCTTGAAGTTAGGACATTTTATTTTCATATGTTCAGGTTTACCACATTCGTAGCAGCATATGTTGTCTTGTTGTTGAACTTTATTCTTGTGGTTCTTTTGATGATTTTGGATGGATTGAGATTTTTTATTTTGAATCTTTCTACTCTTTTTTTTTTTCCGTCCTAAGTGTCACAACCAAGTCTTCTCGATCTTCACCATTTTCAAATTCTTTAAGAGTTGACTTGGATTCAATTTCCTTAACTTTGATGGTGTCCTGATGGAGATTTTTCAATTTGTCCCATATAGCTTTAGCAGTCTCACAAGTGGATATTTTCTTATATTCTTCTTCACTAGTCGCACAATAGAGCATGTTGATTGCTCTATCGTTTGTTCGCATAATATCCAATTGTTCTTTTGTGTAATCAAATAAGGATGCCCTTTTTACAAGATTCTTTCCATCATTGTTATTTGAACATGCCTTGGTCCATTCTGAATAACTAGCCAGGCTCGATAATCCATTGGTTGAACATAAACCTTCATTCTTTCTTTCCAATGGATATAGTATTGACTATTGAAGTATGGTGTCCTTCTTGTTGTAACCCTCTTGAAGTACGGTTCAAGTAATTTGATGACTAGTCAAGGATCTTTTCTCACTTGCTGTTAAGCAAAAATAAAGATGTGAGACCTGCTTTGATACCAATTAGAAGTACAAGAGGGGAGGGGTGAATTGTACGCCTATTAAAAAATTGGTCATCTATATTTAGACTTAGTTGACCGATACGAAGACAGCCTGCACAAAACTGTTAGTCCTTTCAATTTAACCAAGTGTAAATCACAAAAAATAGTAAAGGCATAAAATATAGTATGAGAGCGTTAAAGTAGATGACACCAGAAATTTTATACTGATTCAGAACCAATGTGGTATCTTAATCCAGTCCTTTTGGGTTGCAAGAGTGTTATCTTTTAGAGCTCTTTGTAAGTTGGATTGAGTACAACTTTTATGATTTTTAGCATTCACTACCAACGTTTACAAGGGTTGATTTTCACTCGCTTACCAACAAATGACAAAGGGTTGGTTTTCAATCGCTCACCAACAACGACACTTTGGTTTTAACCCACTCAACAATGAAACGAACAATGACACAACCTCTCAGTATTTTTTCCTTTCTCTCTATATTTTATGACACTTGTAAACTTAAGAATACGATGCTTGACTAAGGTGTAGAAAGAGTAGGAAAGTTGTCTGTGAAGCTGGTGCTGAGAAGTGTCTTCAGATATTCGTTAAATAGTTGTTCCTCTTGCTTGGAAATATTCTGATCGTTGTTCTATATTTGGTATAAATCTTCCTTGATATGGTTTCCTGATTTTTCGCACAATTTTTTTTTCCAAATTATAAGTTTTTATTCATAATAAAAGCAAACCGCAAAGGAAAAGTACAAGTAAGGGGTACAAAAGCTCGAGAAGTGTCACCTATATGCCTTGGCTATATAATTATTCCTCTTCGCCTCGATAGCAACCTCATGTAGAGGAGTCATGGTGTAGCTGCCGGCAATAATATCTCATGAGGGCATATAATCTAATAGCCATTCAGGTGTGTCCAAAGGCATAGGACCTAAGCCAATACATACCGAGCTAAACCTTACCTTACAAATCCTATTGAGACAACCTTATCTTACCTTCAATTTGTCGCACAATTGAAGTGTCTTTTTCCTTCTTTTTTTTTTTTGTACTCATCGCTAGTTTGTGCAAGAGCCAAGAGATTTAAAATCGCTACATAACTATAGCTATTCGGTGAGGGAATTTAGCTACTTGTGGAAAGCATGTAATGAATAGTACTGATTGTCCATCCTAAGGATTTTGACTTGATCTTCTTTGAATCTGGTTGTGTTCACGTGCATGTACTTTTTGATCTTCTTGCTTGGTTGTCTCCAAAATTTGTCTTATACACTTCCTTATATTATGGCTTCCAGTTATATAGAAAAAATCTTTCAAGATCATATTCCTCCTTAATAGCCGTACCAAGCCTCTATTGATACTTTTCCTTATTAATCATCGAACCATCTTTTTTTAATATCCTTTTTACTCTTTTCCTTTTTGAGTGTAGTACCAATATTCTTTCCACTTTAAACTTCTTCCTTTTTAGAACAATACCAATCTTCTGTCCAGTCTTCCTCTCATAAGGTAGTAGATCTTCAATATAAAAAATATTTTCCCCCTTGGTTGTGTAGTGAATCAATACCTTAATTCCATATTGACTTTTCTTGAATGAAGATTCCCACTTTGAATTTTGAATGGCCAGAGTAAGTATCATGGACATCAATCCATATATTTATTTCACACGCCTAGTTTCTTCTTCAATGGAATCAATCTAGGACAAATCTCAGTTTTCTTTTTAAAAAGTTCTCTTCTCTTTCTTTGTCGTTGTTCCATGCATCCAGACTTTTCTTCCCCAAACTTTCTTCTAGAAATTCCAAAATATATATCGAGACTTTCCTTTCTTGACTCTTGTGACTTTGATGTAGAGATATTCTATCACGTTCAGGTCTTCTTAACTTAGGAAAAATCTTCATTGCCTTACACGTCCTCGTACATCTTCTTTCTTTTTTGTCCAAATCCTTCATCAATTAATAAACCTGTATAAAAATTTTACCTCAAGTAAATGTTCTTTGATTAAAACTTATGTTGGTTTGGTATCATCAAAATCAATATGTGAAACCTTGGTTGTAACAAGTTGTTGATATGTTGCTTCTTGTTTTTATTTTTTGTTTTTTCCTTTTAATTTTGTTGGTTCCATACTTGAGAGGGCACTAGTTAATTACGTCATTTGACATTCGTGTATATTTAATTTGATCTTGCCGCATAGTGATTATTATTTCTCAACCCAAACAAAGACTAAGAGGGTAAAAAACCCAGCCTTAGCTCCATGTATTGATATATTATTTTCATGTATAATCGAAAGAAATTAAAAGAATCATTTGTGTAACGACGTTTGGCAGGAATACAAAGGTTATATTGCGCTTAACGACATTTTCGCCATTAAACAATCCTTGGGAGAGGGACTAAGGCACTTTCTCGCCCGATTCAACAGGGTGAGAATGGCCTTCTCAAATGTATCCGAAGGGATAGAAGTCGTAGCTTTTCAGAACAGGTTGAGCAGAGAAGGTTCAAGAACGACAAGAAAGCTGCTGAGCCGGTTGATGAGTACCCTCCGACCATATGGGACTAAATTCATAATGCTCATTGTGCCGAAGTCTAGGCAGATGATGACGACCTCAACGGGCCAACTCGACGGCTAATCTCGGTACAAAATGAATCCAGGATAGAACGAAGAGATAACATGAGAAGGGATCATCCAATCTCACGACCGAACAGAGAACGACATCATTCTTACATCAGGGCCCCCGTCCCTCCTTCATCCCGATATGATACGAGTCCACCTAGGCTGAGAACAGGGACTCACATAAACGAGAGAGGTATGCCCCCCCCCCCATTATCCGCTCACAACTTTTGTTTCACCTACAGATATAGTCTACACCCTGGAAAAACTCAGAATAAAGGTGAAGTGGCTGCTAAAGATGAGGTCTGACCCAAGTACCAGAAAATCTGATGCCCTCAGCGAATTCCACCAGGAATGCGGGCACAAGATAGAAGATTGCATCGCCCTAAGGCAATAGGTTGTGAGCATGTTGCAGTAAAAGGACACCTCAAAGAGCTGCTAAGCGACAAAGGAAGAAACACCTTCGCCAGGGGTTGAGAACGTCAAGGCCAGCCGAAGAAGCCTCCATCAATGGTATCAAGTTCACCGCCACTCACAAAATCGAAATATCGATCAACCGCGAATGATATGATGGCCTCAAAGTAAGTATCATCTTCAACGAATCAGATGCCGACGGTTTGCCTTTCTCTCACAAGGATGCTCTTGTCACTACTTTATGAATTTCAGCTACTGATGTTAAACGTATCATGGTTGATGATGGGAGTGGAGTGTGCATTATCCATCCCCGAGTCCTCACCCAATCGAGATTCGAGGATAAGATAGTGTCACGCTGCATCACACTAACCGGTTTTAACAATGCAGTTGAATGGAAATCGCGAGAAATTACACTCTCCGTTCTCACCGACAACATAACTCTGGAGACAACATTTCACATTATGGACCAGGCCACCAAATACAATGCCATAGTAGGAAGACCATGGATCCATCCTATGAGAGCCATCCTCTCCAACTTATACCAAATAATCAAGTTCCTAATGCCTTGGGGAATATGCAGCAAATGCGGGGAAAAACGCACGTCCCAGGTATGCTACCGCATCGCCATGGATGGCTCGATGACCCAACAAAACAAAGATAAGGAAAAAGAAGCTTATCTATCAACAGGGTCAAGGTCGACACAAGAAGAGACCAGGGACGTCATCACGGACCCCGAAACAGTCGAAGCCGCAGACTCAACCATAGAGGACCTTGACCTCGTTCAATTAGATCCCAGCAACCTCGACAAAAAGACTTACATCGGTTGCAAACTCCGAGAACCAGGGAAATTTAGTCTATTTTTAATTACTAATGCCTAGATTTATTTTCCTTCAGCCATGCAGATATGCCAGGCATCTCCAAGGAGATCGCCACAAACAATTTGAACGTCGACCCATTCTATCCTCCCATAAGGAAGGTCAGACGAAAGTTCAACCCCACCATCAATGATGCAGTCCACGAGGAGGTAGAAAAGCTATTAAAAAATGGCTCCACCAGGGAGTTGAAATACCCCAAGTGGATAGCCAACGTGGTGATGATCAAAAAGAAAAATGGGAAATGGAAGATAAGTGTAGACTTCACAGACTTAAAAAAGGCATTCCCAAAAGATTCATTCCCGTTGCCGCATATCGACCAACTCATCGACGCAACGACTAGGCACGAGCTGTTGAGTTTCATGGACGCATACTCTAGCTATAACCAGAAAACTCATGGAAGAAGAGGCCAAGAGAAAACCACATTCTTCACTTAAAGAGGAACATATTGTTATAGGGTTATGTCGTTCGTGTTGAAGAACGCATGAGCTTCCTATTAGAGACTGCTCACATGAATGTTCAAAGACCAACTCAGCAAGACCATGAAGGTATATATCGACGACATGCTGGTCAAATCCATAAGGGTAGAAGACCATGTCGACCACTTAAGGGAAGCTTCTGACAGACTAAGACGGTGTGAGATGAAACTAAACCTAGAGAAATGCGCATTTTGGCGTAGCCTCGGGATGTTTTTAGGTTTCTTAGTGACACAACGAGGGATTAAAGTCAACCCGGACCAAATCAAGGCTATTAACAGGATACCAAAATAATTGACTACTAATAAGCTAGTCCAAAGGTTGACTGGCCGAATCGCTGCCTTATCAAGATTTATCTCGCGGTCATCCGACAGATGTCACAGATTTTTCGGCATACTCTAATGGGATAACGGCCTAGAATGCATGCCCGATTGAGTACAAGATCTGCGAGAACTTACGGCATATTTGTTGTCACCACCTCTGTTCTCAAAGCCCGAACTCGGGGAACATCTCCTTTTCTACCTTCCCGTCTCCAAAGTAGCAGTAAGTGTGGTCCTGGGGCGAGAAAATAAAGGTACGCAATTTCCTATTTATTACATTAGTAAAACACTTGTGATGTTGAGACGAGGTACCCACACCTCAAAAAACTAACCCTAGCACTGGTCGTAACTTCAAGGAATTTCAGATCCTATTTCCAGTGCCACTCTATCTCGATCGTTACCAGTTTTCCCTTAAGAAGAATTTTACATAGGCCCAAGTTGTTGGGGGAGGCTGGCTAAGTGGGATATCGAGCTAAGCGAGCATGATAGAACATATCAGGCACGAACAACGATAAGGTTGCAAGTGCTCGTCGACTTCGTCGCAGACTCCAGCGCAAAGATAATGTCTAAGGTCGAGAAGGAAGCCGCTCAAGCTTCTCTTTAAACACAAGACCTCTGGGTCCTATACACCGACGATTCATTTAATGCTTCTGGATCGGGACTGGGACTCGTACTCGAGGTCAATACCAATGAAGTAATCCGCCAGTCCATAAGATTCCCGGATATGACTAAAACGAGGCCGAGTATAAGGCCGTATATGTAGGGTTGAGACTAGCAATCAAATATGGGGTGAGGCAGTTGAAACTCTGTTGTGAGTCACAACTCGTAGTCAATCAAGTCACAGAGATTTTCCAAATTAAAGAACAAAGGTTGCGAAACATCAAACCGAGATCTGTAAGTTGCTGCCCAATTTTGACGAATTCTGCTCGACCAGATCCCGCGGGCCTAGAATGTTAAAACGGACGGCCTCGCCAAATTGGCCACAGCCACCAAAAGCATCACAACCGGGGATAAAAGTGTAGTCCACCTCCTTAACTCGTCGTTAGACCAAATCGAGGTAAGATTTGTAAGTTTAACTTGGGACTGGCGCAATTGTATTATCACCTACTTATAGGACGACACACTCCCAAACGACAAAAAGGAAGCTAAAAAACTAAAAATGCAAGCGGCCAGATATAACCTCATTCATAATGACTTGTACAAGAGAACATACGAAAACCCTCTAGCAAAGTGCTTGGGTCCAAACCAAACCCAATGCGCTCTCGAAGCAGTCCATGAAGGCCATTCCGGCGCTCATTCTGGTAATCTAGCACTCATTAGGTGTCTCATACGGGCAGGATACTACTGGCCCACCATGAAAAAAGAAGCCTTAGAAATTGTATGGAAATACGAACAATGTCAAAACTACGCCCCGATAATTCACCAAGCAGATGAACATCTTCACTCGGTCACCTCTCCATAGATGTTTATCAAATGGAGAATTGACATTGTGGGCTGCCTCTTGACAGGCAATGTAATGTGCAATTTTTATTAGTTTTAACTGACTAGTTCTATAAATCGATAAAAGAAGGAGTGTTCACCCAAATACGTGAACAAGACGTAATTGCCTTCATATGGAAAAATATCATCTGCCGATTCGGCCTACTAATAAGTGGGGATTTTAACTACTTATTAGCGTCTTTTAGCTTTTTTTGAGTCTAAAAGCATTGAATTGTGTTTCTAAAACCAATGAAATGTGCAAAATTGCAAGAATGTTGGATGTTGGACTCCCAGATGAAATCTGACTCAAAAAGGAGTAGTCTAAACACAAGGCAATAAAAGGCACAGAAGCTTACAATATGCGGTTCGCAGAATTCCATCTGCGGCCACAATCAAAGAAGAAAAACTCAGCAAGATTTTAAGAAAATTGCGGAACGCATCTGAATTGTGCGGCCCAAAAGCTGAGCTAGGATCCAAGATCAAAGAGATGACTAAAAGCCAAGTCTAGAGCTTCCTCGATTGCGGTATGTACAAGATTTGTGCGGCCGCAGAAGGTTATCTTGCGGCTGCAATCATACTACAGTGAACCACAAAAGAGTGACTTGGCGCCATTGTGCTAAATCTGCGGACCGCAGTTCAGAATTGTGCGGGCGCATAATTCCAGCTCCTGCCAGAAGAAGAATTATGCGGACTGCACATGGAATTGTGCGGGTGCATAATTCCAGATCCTGCCAGAAGAAGAATTCTGCAGACCGCACTTCAGAATTGTGCGGGCGCATAATTCCAGCTCCTGCCAGAAGAAGAATTCTGCGGACCGCACATGGAATTGTGTGGGCGCATAATTCCAGATCCTGCCAGAAGAAGAATTCTGCAGACCGCACATGGAATTGTGCGGGCGCATAATTCCAGCTCCTGCCAGAAAAAGAATTCTGCGGACCATACATGGAATTGTGCGGCCGCAGAACCTCCTCAAGGGCATTTTTGTTCAAAATTCCCAGCCTTATATAAATAGATGAGTTTCACAAAATTAGGTCAATTTTTGACATCAACAAGTCATGTAGCCGTTTTTCTTTGCCTCTTTTGGAATTTTAATATATTGGTGTATTTTACAATAGATTTTATTATTTTAAGCATACATTATGAGTTTATTATTATTTCTTCTTCTTTTTTTTTCAAACTCAAGCATGAGTAGCTAGATTTTTACTAGGGTTGTGAACCAACCATAGTGTGTAAACCTTATGGGTGTTTAATTTAGTGTCTGTTTATGATTGAATGTTAATTATTTAGCCTAGTTCATATTTTAATTTATGGAATTAATGATTGCAAGTAATGAGTAGCTATGGAATTAATGACTAGCTAGTCTCTTCTTAAGAAAGAGAGACTTAGTCTAGAAAAACTTGGCTGGCAAGTAACTAGGTCAATCAAGAGATTGATTAACCCAATTAAAAGGTTCAACCTAGAGATAGTAATAACCCGACTTGAGCTTTTATCAACTGTTTTTTGTAATACCCATTTGGTCTTGAGAAAGTCAAATTGGGCAAAACCACTCTCTGGCCGAGAGGTGTGGGTGATTGAGAGTTAATAGCTATAATACATTCCGATCAACAACACAAGCATTATGGTCTTTATCCCATTAGGCAAACACCTAGGTAATCGTTACATCCCTAAGCTTTTTACCAATTTGAAAAATATCAAAAACAACTATCCTAGTCTTATTTCTTTATTCTGCAAACGTTAGTATAAAATTAGAAATAGAAATAAAACCTTTTTTGTGAAAGTGCAAATTAAGATAATTCAATCACGCATTAGAATATATACCCCTAACTCCTATCTAGCTCCCTGTGGATTCTATCTTGACTCTTCGTTGGGTTACTATAATTGCATACGACCATTTCATATCTTTTTAGAGGTGTGCATTTGGACTTGATCACCTACCCAAGAAGATCAACTGCGACAATAGACTCCAGTTCACAGGAAAGAAAACCGCCGAATTCCTAGAGAAATGGCACATTAGGAGGATACTTTCAACCGCTTATCACTTAGCGAGCAACGGGCAGGCAAAATCCTCCAATAAGTCCATATTAAACATCATGAAGAAAAACTCGAATAAGCCAAGGGACTGTGGTAAAAAATACTCCCAGAAGTATTATGGGCATATAGAACCACCCCGAAGATTAGCACAAGAGAGACGCCCTATTCTCTGGTCTACGAAACTAAAACAGTTATACCAGTCGAGGTCGGAGAGCCCAGCCTAAGGTACTCCCATGAAAGTGGCACTAATAATGACGAAAGTAAAAGGCAAGAGATCGATGAACGAAGATGCATGGCGTACATAAGAATTGTCGCCCAAAAGCAATACTACAACAAAAAGGCAAAGGTCCGACCGCTCAAAGTCAGGGACTACGTACTCAAAGCCAAAACCTATGCAAGCAGAGATCCATGAGAAGGCAAACTGGAGCAAAATGGGACGGTCCGTACAAAACTATAACCGAAGCAAACAAGGTTTCGTTCCAACTAGAGACAATGGACGGAAAACAATTACCAAACACTTGGAATATCAGCCACCTCAAATACTTCAACTTCTAAAAGGAAGAAGCGCCCGTCAAGTCGTACTTTTTTTCCCTCACTTGAGTTTTTTCCCATTAGGGTTTTCTTTAGGAGGTTTTTAATGAGGCGACGAAAGGGATGCTTCAATATGAAGTATGCGAAGAATGGACTAATTTCTCTTTCATTGCCCAACTTCTCAAAACTCGCAAAGTCAATCAATGAAGGGACTAGATAGACCGGGACCGGGACTGGGGATGGGACTGGAACACCAACCAATGCCCAAAGTTTGTAACTTTATCCAATTATGTAATCAAAGAAACAACGTAAAGTAATAGAAACTTAAGTTTATCAAAACCGATTTAACAAAAGGTTAAGTCCGATCAAGTTCGAACAACACCTACCAGTCCTCGGCCACGATTTAACAAAAGGTTACGTTCGACCAAGTTCAAACAACATCTACTGGCCATCGACCGCACTTTAACAAAAGGCGAAGTTCGACTAGGTTCGACCAAGTTCGAACAACACCTACTAGACCTCGTCCACGGTTTGAAAAAAGGTCAAGTTCGACTAAGCTCGAACAAACACTATTGGCCCTCGGCAACAACTTGAGAAATGTCAAATTCGACCGCGCTCGAAGTACACTTGCCGGTCCTCGGCCACAACATAATGAAAAGACAAGGTTTGAGTAAGGTCGAATAAATTCCTATCGGCCCTTCGGCCATGTCTCAATAAAAGGTTAAATTCAACCAAAGAAAAGGTTATATTTGACCGAGTTCGAACAAAGACCTACCAACCCTCCATCACAATTTAATAAAAGGTTAGTTTCGAACAAGTTCAAACTATACCTATCGGTCCTCGATCATATCTCAATTAAAAGAGACATACTCGATCTATATAGACAAAGGGATGATTCGGCCTACGACTATTTAGCCCAAACACAACGGTCTGCTAGAGGACGACAACAAAAAATATAAAGGAGCAAAACATGCAAGTACTGAAACAAATCACGACAATAAGAAAGGCCCAAGCGAAAGAAAAAATTAACTTTGATATTCATAGATAAGAGTTTATTACAAAGTCTCTAGGAGACTCCAAACAAGAACACACAAAAAGGTTAAAAAAGAACTACTGGCCATCGCTATTATGACCCTCAACACCCTCATCAGTCCAACCTTCAGCAACATCATCACCCTGACCATCGATACCATCACTGTCCCGGCCTCCAACATCCTCTCTTACCTCGCCGTGAGGGTAAATAGACTCATACCAGGCGTCCTCCTCAAGACGATCTATGGAATCCTCCCCATCCTCATCCTCCTCGCCAAGCCAAGGTGTAGCAGGGTTGTAGCCACAAGCAAGCCGAACCTCGCGAGCCTTTACCTGAGCATCCTCAAAGGCCACCCCAGAAGCGGATCCCATGGCATAAAATTCACAAGACACATCCAGTCGGGCCTCAACATGAATCCATTCTTCATACAACTCACAAGGAATGTTGGGAAAGCCAGAAGCATGACACGAAGAAGGCGCAAGAAGTTGGGCCTTCTCGGCCTCCCAAGCAACAACTCGATCATAAAGATTGGAGGATTCCTTTTCCAACTCCCCGATCCTCTCCTCTAGTCAGTCCTCCTTGGCCCTCGCCGTTGACAGGTCATTCTCAACGAAGGGTTCGGTTCGCCAACTCAAGGAACTCGACTCTCCTCTGAGCCTCCAACCGAGAAGACTCTGCCTTTTTGAGCTCCTCCACCTTCTCGGGAATCTCACCCTTGAGAGCCTCCATCTAAAATTGGCACTCGTCTAATTGGCCTTGCAGCTAGCTACTTGAGCTTGAAGGTCGCTACATTAAGCCTCTATGTCTTTGCTGAGTTTCAGATCCTCCTTCTTGGCCTTTAATGTCCCCTCAAGAACGCAGAAACGCTCCACATGCGCAATCAACCGTTAGTCTATTTTCTTTAAATCCTCTCTCAAAGACAGTATATCGCCTCCTTCGCGAAATCGATCCCGGAGCTCATGGTACTTTCTACGGCACGTTGTATACTTATTTTTATGTAAATTTCTTTACGCCTCCTTTTCCGCAGAGCACTCTCAATCTCTAGAATAACCGTCTACAAAACAAAGAAAAGATGTTAGAACCTACAAGGAAATTAGGCATAAAGAAAGAACTAACGATAGTCATGCTTACCCTGAGAGCGGGGCCGACAATGTTATTCGACAAGGTACAGTCATTTATCTTCTCGAGGGTCACGCCCTCGACTTCAGAATAGAGAGGACCGAGGTTAGGGATTACCTCCTCGATATTTACAAGAAGGTTACGATCCATTGGGATCATAAAGTCCTAGCCCCCCTCCATCCTCACCTCAAGTTGGGTGAGCCCCTCATCAATCATTCTTAACTCGTCCAGATCCATGTCGGAATCAGATCGGGCGTCCTCCTCAGACACAGTCTTTCCTCTGTCATCGACAGACGAGGAGATATCTATTGCTGCTCTAGAGGACGAAGCCTCCTCTTTCCTCGGAAGTGATAGGCCGTCGTCAAATGCCTGCCTCCTCTTCGACCGTTTCCCCCTCGAGACGCACCGGTGCATCCACATTTATCTCTTCCAGTTGTGGGGTCTCGAAATCTACCCCATTATTTTTCCTAACATGTATTACAACCATCTATCAAAGAACGAAGTCGCCTCCTTAGAATCAACAACCATTGGAATTTCTCCCCCAACATCTACGACCCTCCTCTTACGAGGCCTTAGACCCTCATCATCAGGAGAAACTTCATCATCCCTGTAATCCAGCGCGAAGAGTTGAAGAGTAGAAGCAACAATTAGGATGGAGGCAGGGTCTTGGATTGCAGTAGCCAAGATGGGGGCAGATGCGGAGAGTACATTGGCTGCAGCGGGGACAGAAACCGGAGGTGTAGCAGCCCTCCTTCGAAAAGGTGCCCGACTCCTCCGAGAAGACCCCCTACCTGGGAAAGAGAGAGATGGGAATTAGTAAAGTGAGCCGACATATGACAAAGAGTACAACGACCACGGCCAGTGAAAAGAAGGTACCTGTTGAGGGACGAGTCGGCCTGAACTTCTTTAAAAATTAATCCTTATGGCGTGCAGGAGAATCCGCTCGACCCAATCGGCAACACGCACGACTAGGGGATGATGCTGGTTGTTGGCTATAAGAAAGGGAAAATCATCTAACTAGCTCAAGGTAAGCAAAAAAACAAAGAGAAAAATAGGAAACTTATGTGTATAATTCCAAGTCTCAAGAAAGCCGGCAACGTTAGCCACAACGTCCTCAGTTCTGATATAAAAGAAGTCAAGACAGAAGGGGCGACTGGCCTTGTCGTCCATATTCACCACCAAGTACTTGCCTCCACGGTGGCGAAGGTTTATCGTCGTTACCCTATAGAAGCTAGGGGCAAACAGGTGCTCCAAATATTGAAGCGTTAGTTCGACCTCGGCCTGCTCGACAAATTTGGTCAACATTATGATAACTTTGTAGACATACGGTGCAAGCTGAGCAGCACAAATGTCGTAGTGGCGACAAAATTCTTCTACCAACGGAAGAAGAGGGAACAAGTAACTGAGAAGGAAGAGGTAGGCGTATAAAGCACAGTACCCAAGATGATGAACTAGCACCACGTCCCCTTCAACCGGGATCAGTCCAACGTGGTTGGGAAGACTAAACTTGGATTTGAATTCAGCCAACTCTTTGGATGCCATCGTCGACAGAAAACTCCCGGGTGCCGCGTATATCACACCCCTTTTATCACCTCTTAACCCTCTTTAAAAAAAAGATAAAGTTGATTTTAAAGCTCAAAAGGGTTTTTAATCAGAAAGTGACAAAAGATTGTGTTTCCAAAGATTTTTCAGAGTCTCTACCTGACATTTGGTTTCGGTGTGCCAGGTCACCGTTTTAATAAAAAATTTCTTTCAAAACACTTTTGACTCTAAAACTGACTGCACCAAAAATTCCAAGTAAGGGGGTTCATTTGACTCGGGGAGAAGGTGTTAGGTGTTCTCCAAGTCGCGTGAAGGTTACGGTTGCGTACTTGATCTAGTTGACTTTAAAGAACACTCAAACTGAGGCAAAAACACATAAAAGAAAAAATAACACACAAGAGGCTCGAGGTTGTCCCCACCTAAATTTAAAAAAAAAAAAAACAAGAGGAAAATACTAAAATCTGTGCTATGCTCACTCCACGATTTCAGTCATGGCCACTAGTTACATTCACCACGAGGCACAATCCGGATAAAAATATATACAAAATCTACGTGACATTTCTTTGAATATAAACTAAAGGGAACGGTCTCTTACCTCGAACGAAATAAAAGACAAGACTTAAAGTTTACCTACTCGAGTGTGGTCGGCCTAAGCGTACTTCTAATGACCCGAATAATTAAAAGAGAAACAACACGAGAATAACAGATGTTTCTTAAGCTCGAATTCCTTCTCATTATTAACCAAGCCCAAAATCCTTCTTTTAAACCAAAGATCCCATGACCCAAAGCAAACCAATTCACAGAACCTTTGATGCCATACCATCCTAACAATCCAAGCTTCTTTCCATCTTAAATATCTTCAAGGCTAAGAGTAACATAAGCATGTGAATCTACATAGATGAACATTAATTTTGTACCAATTGAACAAGTATGCAGCAAATCAAATAATGCAACTTCAATTAAAAATAAAAATTTGTCCTTAAGATGCCACAAGCAAGCAAGGATAAAATGATGTAAAATGATAAAATGGAATGTGTGCATGTGAGGTGAGAGACGTGTGCTGCGAAGGAGGTTGGGGTGAGGGAGAATATTTTGTGATGAGTTGTAAAGTAAGTTGGTTAGTGTTAAGGTAAATACAGTAAAAATTAATAAATGAAAAAACTATAACTAATATGTTGTTAGATATATATAAAAAAAGAAAAAAGAAACTACTCAAAGTTATACAAAATCTTAAGGAAATATGAACGCCAATCACTGCTACTTCAAAGGCCGTAACTCAAAGAAAACATTTTCCCTTTCTTGTTTTTAGGTTTGCTTTTTCCATTCATTCTTTTCTAATTTCCTCTTCTCTTTTTTGTCTAAAGATAAACCCGAAAATGCTAATTATGTAAAATAATTGAGAATAGTTAAAAAGAAAAATAAGATAGCTATATTAAAGAAATTTAAATACTACTCAATACTTATCAAAGACCTACAACTTAAAATTCACACTACAAAGTAAAAGTATTTTTTGAAACCTTTCTTTTTACTTTTGTAAAAAAAAAACTAACTAGACAAAATATCAATAAGCTAAAACAAAGGAAAATATTTTTTTATTTTTTAATTTTAAAGCAAAAAAAATTTAAAATAGTCAAAATGGCGATATTAAGCCTAAAACCAACATCAGAGCACTAAAAGGTGTAAAATTTCGGGGAGAGTCAAAAATTACATGTCTACAGCATCCGGTTATCGAGTGAGATTAGACCTGGCATCGAGGTTGGGGGAGAGTATCTCCTCGGGAAAGCTTCATCCTCAGCAATGGCAGAAACGCTCTCTTCACGAGTGGGAAATACAACCGCCAAAGGAGCAACGTGACTTCCTTCACTAGCATCTGAGGATATGTTGGACATATTTTGAGATAATGAAGAAGAATGCGAGAAAGAGAGATTGGGATACGGTGAAAGGCAATTGATCAGGGAAAGAAGTTTCAGAGAAAAGGTTGATATCTCAAAACTTTAAGAGGGGGAATTTTCACAACCATGTTTAACAACCCCTATTTATAGAAATTAATATACCAAAACCCAAAAGGTTTTGACTTATTGGGCACCAAACCTAAAACGGCTCATCATAATTGGCACCGAAATCGAAACGGCGGATCCAATCAAATGTCACACGCAAATCAAAGCAATGCGTCGGAAACAGGCATCATCATGACGCATGACGTCGTGACATCACCCCTTGTCTTGGGCCAAATGGCTCCAACAAATCACCCGAAAAATTTAAAGGATTTGAAATATGCGGCCCATAGCGAGCTACATTGCCTACTCGCCACGACGATTACGACTCGTATAGTCTGCTCGATAAGATCGACAGACACTATCCGCTCATTGAACTCGCCTGCAAGGACGACCTCAACAAGCGGAGGGACTACTTGTATGGGCCAAAAATTATCTTCGATATGATTAAACCGTATTTGCATTAAGAAGGCCCTCATGGGCTGCCACGTGTCACCAATACGACTTCGATAAAGGCTTACCCAAGGTCAAAGTGATCTTTTAAAAAGTGAAAGGCAGAGCCGATGGAGTTATTAAAGATCAAGGTCGAGGAGTCATCGAAGATCAAGGACGAGGTCGAGCATTCATCATAGACATAGTAAATAACGGTTAGTTGTATGATAAGACATTAAAAGAGAATATTCTAGTGGATATTCTCTGTACCTGTACTATTAGGATTTTTTTAGGTATGTGTTCCCTATAAATAGAAAAAGACACAATGATAGGGGACATAAGATATTCAGTTGTAAAAAAATACATTGACTTTCTCTATAGAATCTAGCTCTATTGCAAATATATAACATATACCTTTTTCCTAAGATTCTTGCCTAATTTTTCCACTCGATCCAAAAACAACCTGAACATTCATAAGCTCATCAATTATTCATCATTGTCAAAAGGAATATCCATTAATATGGTCCCAAAACTAACAGTACCAAATTGTGATAGTACTAGTATAGACTTTTACGATATACCGAATCTAAAATGTAAGTAGGTGTGTCACGTATTACCGAATAAACGACTTATAATGAGTAATTTTTGTGAAATTTGCTTTTTTACTCCCTCAAATATAGACATATTCTTATTCTAGTCCTCATATACCTAATTAAGCACGTTTAATCTTCAATTAGGTAAAATATGCAATTTCGAACCCTCTGTTTTTGAGTTTTCACAAATTTAATAAATTATTACTAACAGTTACAACATTTGTTATGTTAAGTTTTTATAGTAACTCCACATGTGAGGGTGATACGTTTCTCAATCTTTAATACAACATGTTCTTTCAATAAATATTTTCCACTTTCTAATAAAATATTAGAAAACCTTTTTCAGAAAGTATTTTATAGAAGATAAGTCATTCTCTTACAAACACAATTTAATTGATTAGAATCAACACTATCGATAAATCTTCGTTATTGCTAGAAAAAATTACAAATATTTAAGATACATATATGCTATCAGAACTAACAAAACACATTACTGTATCTTATTCTAGCTAGTCATGATCTAATAATTAATTATTCTTACTTGAGTCGTCGAACTTTGACAAAATCATAGAAACCTTAGTTGCTATTAATGGCGGCTATGAAATGGATGGTCTCTCCGATGAACTGTAATCCCCGGTTGCTGGGCGGAACTTTCGCCGAAGGTTTTTGCAGTAGTATTATGCCATAACATCTGTACAGATAAATATAGCAATCCCAAGTAGAGAACTATGTAGCAAGACCAACAAAGCAAACGAGATGTGTGATAGAGCAGTAGCTGCATTTTTTCTCCCAAATTCTAAGTCCTAGACCTGTGCCTGAGCTAAAAATGGAAGATTGTTGAAAAGTGGGTCTTGTAAATTTGAATGGTAAAGCCAAATGAACGGTTGGAATGTTCATTCTTTTATATCTTAGTGGACAAGTAATTATGGAATGTATAACTGGATGTTTTCACTTATGGGATTGTTCGTCAAGTTTGTTTTGATAATTGACAAAGGAACCCAAGCATGAATCAGGTTCATCTCCAATGTACACAGATACGGAGCAGAATTTGACTATAAGGGACGCACGTGAAAGAAATAAGCTTAACCTGTTATATCTAATATCTCCTGATCGAAAAGGTTGCATAAATGATAACGAGAAGGACTTCTTACTCGAAGAGAACTTAATCCAAGGTAAGGGAGGAGTTAGAAGTTGAAGATAACTAGAACTTTTCCATCAAGGAAGAGTAACATTAGAACTCTAGTTATTTCTTATTCTACTAACTCTATAAATTGCAGGAAGTTCTCATTCTACAGAGACGCACAAATGCTGAAGTTAAACGTGAGTTGAGAGCAAAATAGCAAGGCATTTTGCAAGCAATTTTTGTGTGATATAAGTGTGCGAACCTCAAGCTACATGAACTAGATAGAAAAACCAGTTCCAAGCATCTGTCTTTTATTCTAGTTTCATTGTAGTAGGTGGTTTTATAAATTGTACCTTTTAGCTTTATCTAGAGGCAATTGTATTAGGTACTCTGAGTATTCAAGTTAGAGTTAACTTGAAATTGTCGCAACAGTCAGAGGCTGGTTGCCACAACGAGATTAGAGTTAATCCTTAGGTTTACAAAGTGTTTTGTAAATGCTGTTTTGGCTCAGTGATTTAGTGAAGTGTTGGAAAAAATCCTACTGAGTATACTGAGTAGTAGGTCGTGGTTTTTTCACCTTTTGAGTCGGGTGTTTTTCACGTAAAAAATACTTGTGTTCTTTACTTTTAGCATTTACTATTTCCATAACAGTAGTATAAGGAACACTTAGAAGAACCAGGTCTTTCTATAATCCGTGCACGCGAAAATTGGACACCACAAAAATCACCCTCCCCTCTCTTGTGTGGCATTGACGTATAAAATATCAATTGGTATCAGAGATGGTTATCCTTGAATAGGCTAACACTTTAGGAGAAGATCAAGATAAGTGTACCACCTTGAAACTAGGAAGGGCATTCCATTGCTAGGCTACCACTCTTTAATGGCCAATACTACACTTGGTGAAAAAACAGGATGAGAGATCACATTATAGGAGAAGACTATGAGCTATTGGACATTGTCACTAATGGTCCACTCGCTGCCTTGTAGATAAATGCTGAAGGAATAGAGGTGCCAAAGACAAGAGCAGATTGTATTGCTGAGGACTTGAAGAAATAGGAGAAGAATGCTAAAGCCAAGAAATGGCTTGTTTGTGGACTTGGTCCAGACGAATACAACAGAATCTAGAGCAGTACCACTGCTAAGGAAATTTGGAACACTCTGCAAGTGGCTCATGAAGGAACACCTCAGGTGAAGAGATACGGAGGAGTTCTACTGTATTCTCAATATGAGAACTTTACTATGAAGGAAGGAGAAACCATCCAAGAAATGTACACAAGATTCACTACATTGACAAATGAACTAAAGTCTCTTGGAAGGATTATTCCTGAAGAAAATAGAGTCGAGAAGATATTGAAAAGGGTTCTGCCTATTACTTGGGAGAGCAAAATTACTGCCATTCAGGAATCAAAGAACATTACTACTCTCCCACTGGATGAATTAATTTGAAATCTTACTGCCTATGAATGTAGGAGACACAAACCATGAAAATGGATGTACCTAAGAAGGAAAGGAGTCTGGCACTAAGAATCATTGAAGGTTCTGATATAGAAGATGACGAAATGGCTATGATCACCAAGGACTTCAAGAAGTACCTGAGGAGAAGAAAGGGAACTTCAAGAAGTGGAAGCTATAGTAAGTCAAAAGTTTCTGAGAAGCAAATCAATGATGGATGTTACAAGTGTGGTAACACTGATCACCACATCAAGAACTATCCTCAATGGAAATTGAATAGAAGAAGAAAAGAGCTGAACGAAGGAACAGGAAGAAGGAACAGGTTCATCCCAAGAAAAGCAAAAGGATCAACCAAGGCTATGGTCGCTGCTTGGGGAGAAAGCTCAGATGATGATGATGGGGATGAATAAGCACTTATGGCCGTTGAAGAATCTGATGAAGAAACTGAGGTAAGTGTAATTAATCTCAAAGACAATATTAAATTGTTGTCTAAAGAAAGGTCATCTGAGTTACTTCTAGTACTAATTGATTATCTGAGGATGTAAACAATGAAAAGGAACAATTGTCTAAAGAATGTGTGATTTTAAAGGCTAAGTGCAAAAACCTGAAACTTAGGGTTAGTGAAACTGTAAGTGAAAATACTGTATTGAAGAACAAGACTCAAGTGTTCTAGAAATTATATCTGAAAATCTAAAACTGAAATTAGGTACTGGTAAAAAGAGAGCTTATCACACATAACTCACTCTAGAAGAAAATGTAGGAAATGAAAGATGAGTTGTATAAAAGGGATGGGCATGTGAGAATCCTAATAAAGGATCTAAGCAAGGTCAAGCATGAGCTAGACAGAACTAGTAAATGGAACAGGTCCTTCGATGCACTTTCATGGTTACAGGAATACCATAGTAGCAATAGAAGAGGACTTGGCTTTGGGAATCTGGCACCTAAATGGGATCCCAAAAGCAAGTACCTCACACTTTCTAAGAACAAGATTTGCACACACTATGGTAAAACAGGTCACTATAAAAGTGAATGCACTGCAAAAGAAAGGCAAGTCAAAAGAACAAAGAATTTGTTCAAGGGAAGAATAGGCTATCAAGTTGGGCTAAAAAGAACTTGATTCACCCTTTTGCCTATAGAAAGGGAACCAAACTAGTTTGGGTTCCTAAGACTAACCCCTGATTTCCTTTTGCAGGTCCAAGTGAAGGGGAGTAGCCAAATATGGCACATGGATAGTGGCTGCTCAAAGCATAAGACAGGAAACAAGAACCAGTTCCTTTCACTTGAGGACCTTAAAGGAGGTAATATCTCCTTTGAAAATGGGAAGAAAGGTGAGATCATTGGGATTGAAAAGGTAGGTAAGACTGATTCGCACTCCATTGAGAACGTCTACTTGATAGATGGATTGAAGTACAATCTAATAAATGTATCACAACTGCGTGATAGAGGTAACATGGTAGCATTCACATCTACCAAATGCTTTGTGATTAATCTTACCACTGACAAGATAGTTTTGCAGGGAAAAAGAGTGAACAACATATATATTGTAGATGGATCCACACTTTTAGAAAATGAAATCACTTGCTTAAGTGTGTTGGATAAAATCCCCTCCTTTGGCACAAGAGACTTGGTCATGCCAGTCTAAGTCAAATAAACAAACTAGTCTCCAAGGATTTGGTGATAGGACTGCCTAACATTAAGGTCAAGGAAGATAAAGTTTGTGAGGCTTGTGCAAGGGGGAAGCAGGTAAGATCCTCTTTTAAAAGCAAGAAAGTGGTATGAAACACCAGGACGATAGAACTGGTCCATATTGATCTTTGTGGACCAATGAGAATATTAAGTAGAGGTGGTAAGAGATATGTGATGGTGCTTGTTGATGATTACTCTAGGTTCACTTGGAAACTGTTTTTAACATCTAAAGATGAAGCATTTTACATGTTCATTTCTTTTGTTAGAAAAACTTAGAAACAACTAGGTAATCAAATTGCATCAATTAGGTCTTATCATAGTAGTGAATTTGAGAATGCTAAATTTGCTGAATTTTATGATGAGCATGGCAGAGATCATAATTTTTCTGCTCTTAGGACTCCACAACAAAATGGAGTAGTTGAAAGAAAGAATAGGACACTTGAAGATATGGCTAGGACTATGCTTCTTTCTAGTAAACTGCCCTATAGTTTCCGAGCAAAAGTTGTAAACACTGCATGTTACATCAGAAAGAGGTGCATGACCAGACCTCTTGTAGAGAAGACTCCCTATGAGTTACTTAAAGGGAAAAATGCCAATCATATCCCATCTTAGGGCATTTGGATGCAAGTATTTTGTGCACAATAATATTAACGACTCCCTAGGTAAGTTTGATCCAAAAAGTGATGAGGGAGTATTCTTGGGATATTCTTCACATAGTAAAGCTTATAAGATTTATAAGAAAATAACTATGTGTGTAGAAGAAAATGTACATGTGGTTTTTGTTGATCTAACATTCTTTCTGAGAGGCAGGAACACGATGATGAAGCAATTGGGCTGGTGAGGAACTTAAATGAAACCAAAGCACAGACTAAAGCTGCACCAAAAGTAGGAAAAGGTGATGGAATAGGTCCTTCCACCTAGGACAACTTGACAGGGGGAACTGAACAAAGAGGAAGTGATCATCAAACCTCAAGGGAACCTGTCCATGAACATGTTCCTCAGCAACAAAATATTAAACGAACATCTGGAGGAAACCAGCTGGTTGTGAAACCTTAAAAGCATCAAATTTCTCATCCCATTGAGAACATAATCAGTGATCCAACCTTTGAAATCAAAACCAGATCTTCTTTGAAGAATCTTTGTTCTTTTGATGCTTTTTTATCTCTGATTGAACCTAAAATGTTGCTGAGGCTTTGCAGGATGCATACTGGGTGAATGCAATGCAATATGAATTCAACCAATTTGAGAGAAGTCAAGTTTGGCATCTGGTACCAAGACCCAAGGACAAATCAGTAATTGGCACAAAGTGGGTCTTCAGAAACAAACTTGATGAAGATGGAACAGTTATAAGGAACAAGGCAAGATTGGTGGTTCAAGGATATAGTTAAGAGAAGGGCATAGATTATGATGAGACTTTTGCACTATTTGCAAGATTGGAAGCGATTGGACTCCTTATAATCTTTGCTGCTTATATGGAATTCACTCTCCATCAGATGGATGTCAAGAGTGCCTTCCTCAATGGCTATCTAAAGGAAGAAGTGTCTGTCAAGCAAGCTCCGGGCTTCGAAAGCAAGGAATGTCCTGATCATGTGTACAAGCTTGACAAGGTACTTTATCGGCTTAAGCAGGCTCCAATAGCATGGTATGAAAGAGTTAACAAAATATTTGCTTGAGCATGGCCACAAAAGAGGTAAAATTGACAATACTTTATTCTTAAAAGAAAAAGGTAAAGATCTCTTGGTAGTTCAGATATATGTTGATTGATATATTCATTGGAGCAATTACATGATAAGTTAACTAAAGAATTTGCTAAACTAATGGGGAATGAATTTGAAATAAGTATGATGGGTGAGCTTAATTTCTTTTTAGGCTTACAAATTAAACAAAATTCAAATGGAATTATGATCCATCAACAGAAGTACGTGAAGGAGTTGCTTAAAAGGTTTAAAATAAAATATTCCAAAGAAATTGACACTCCTATAGCAACAACCACAAAATTGGATGTAGATGAACCTGGTTTATCTGTTGATCAAAAGTTGAATAGGGGACTGATTGGCTCTTTGTTGTATCTCACTGCTAGCAGACTTGACATTGTTTTCAGTATAGTTCTTTGTGCTCGATTTCAGGCAAGTCCAAAGGAGTCTCAGTTGACTGTTGTCAAGAGGATCCTGAGATACCAAAAAGGCACCACTGACCTTTGTCTATGGTATCCAAAAGGTAGTAATTTCAACTTAGTGGGATATGTTAATACTGATTATGCAGGTTTTTTTGTGGATAGAAAGAGCACCTCAAGTATGGCACACTTTTTTGGCTCATGTCTTGTGTCTTGGGCTACCAAAAAGCAAAATTCTGTGGGCTTATATATTGCTAAAGCTGAGTATGTTGTTGCTGCCTCATGTTGTGCTCAATTGTTGTGGATCAAACAACAATTAATGGACTTTGGAATTTACATAGGTTGTATCCCCATCTTTTGTGACAATACTAGTGCGATTAGTATGACCAAGAACTCGGTTCATCATAAAAGAACTAAGCACATAGATGTTAGGCATCACTTTTTGAGGGACAACTATGAAAAAGGTTTGATTACTGTAAAATTCTGTGCTACTGACAAGCAAATAGCTAACATCTTCATAAAAGCTCTAAGTAGAGATCATTTTGAAAGGAACATGTTAGAATTAGGGATGATTAAGATCACCCAAAAGGAACCAGTTGCAACTCAAAAAGTAGTTAGAGAAATTGTGAATTTTTATAAATAATTAGATTAGATTTTGCTCAGTCTCATACTTTCATCAATATACTCCTGTGCCATGTGCCAAAATGACACAATAAATCTCTAATGATATTATCTCTATTTTATTGGAAAATTCATACTTACACAAGAGATTCTCAGTGAAGAACCTGGTTCATCAAGATTACTTGGTACGTATACTCCACTCTGCATATTTTGAAATAATTATATTTGGATTATGATCAAGAGCAAAGTCTCGTTCAATTCTAAACTCCTTGACCTTATCAATTACGAAATAAACTAGTTTCATTCAAACAAGAGTCCAAAACGTAATAAGTGCCTAGATTCTAAGGACACTCTTCAACGTCTTTTCAAACTGCATTTCAGTTTGATTAGACTTCTGAAAAAGGCCGTCGTTACCCAATTGAACACCTCTTTCTTAAATTGATTAGGCTTTAGTGCTTCTTTACTTCTAATTCTCAAGCCGTTAAAACTCTCTCCATCTTCTCTCATCTTCCAAACACACTCAAACATTTTTTTTCTATCCAAGCACAGAAATGGCTAACCCTTCTGAGAATCCCTCGTCACCACCCAAGGAAATCACACCCACACCATCTATCACACCTTCAACCACGCCCACCTCTAAGAAAAGTAGAGTTAAGTTGCTTGCTCGCAAGGTTGTTGGGAGAAGAGAACAAATCAAGAAAATTATTGAAAAATTGAAAGCAAGTCGAGAGGAAGAACCCCAAAAATCTGATGAATCATTCAAATCTGCTACTGAGGGGGAAGAAATTGTTTCGTCTGATACAGAACATGTAATTTCTTGTCCAAATAATACTACTAAAATCATCTTTGAGGTCACTGAAAATTTGGAGAATAGATTCATTCTGGTGGAAACTGTGGCTGGGGTTGAGACGACTGAGTCTGGGAAAATAGGTGGTAAAGATAAAAAGATAAAAGAAAAGGAGAGTGCGCGTATTCAAGGTGTTGTGAGGGGTATGGTAAAAGGAGTGGCTGATGGTTCACCCACTCCTGCTAGTCTGACTGAAGAAACAGGAAAAATGGTAGTGTGGAGTGAGGAATATGCAGGAGAAGAAGATAGTATAAAAGAAAAAGGGGGGAAGTGGGTCTGGAGAAGCTGCTGAGGGATTGGTTCTATTAGGGAAGGATGTTCAAGAACCTCTTCCATATGAGCAGGAAACCCTCGCAGACCTACTGAAAAGGGTGATAGTTACAATCCCAAAAAAGAAAAGGAGTGCAAGAGTCAAAGTTCCTGGCACTGCTAGGGCAAACAAGAAGAGAAAGGCTGCATCTTCTATCCCTGTAGAGATTTCTCCTACAAGAGGAAGAGCTACAAGGAGTTAGAAAAGGCAGAGTGAGGCTAAACTGGAAAAGGCCTTCGAAGAAAGTAAGAGAAAAGCTATTGTGAAAGGAAAAAAAGAAGGTAGTTGAGCCTGTTGAGGCTGTTGAAATTGACGAGATGGACCTGGTTCATCGGGATGAAGAAGAGACATGAGAAATGGAGGTTGTGACTCCAAAGGCAAAGAAAGCCAAGACTTTCACAAAGAAGTCTGTTTCAAAAACTAAGTCTGTGGAGCCATCTACTTTGGCAAAAATAACCAGGTTTGCATTGAAACCAAGAAAAATGAAAATAGTAGAGGAAGAGGAATGGAGTGGAGAAGAAGAAGAAGAAGAAGAAGAAGAAGAAGAAGAAGAAGAAGAAGAAGAAGAAGAAGAAGAAGAAGAAAAAGAATCTGATGCTGAGAAGGACAAGATGGTCAAGTTTGGAAAGAGAACCATCTTGAAAGGTAGACTCCTCAGGGACTTGGAGGGGGAAGATATGGTAATGCCGCTGGAGAAGTTACAAATGCAATGATGGAAGGACATGGTCCTTCAGATGGAGGGGAAGCTGACCAGAACTGAGATTGTGGAATTCATGGCAAATTGTGAGATCAAAGATGGTAGGGTCACCAGTGCAGTAAAGGGGATGACAGTGAATTTTTGTTTCTTTTGCTCATGATCCATTGTTTTTATTTCTCTTTATGCTTGTGGATGACTAAGTATCAATGATAATCGATTGTTTTTGTGCTCTAACTGTTTGTTGATGCTTCTTAGATGTCTAATATCATTAGATTGATAAATGATACTTGACTTCATGATTGCATTTGAAGTAGCCCTAGTGGCCATGAGTAATTTATATTAAAACCTGGTTATCTAACATAATTATGCAACTTTTCGATTATGCCAAAAGGGGAAAGATAGGTTTGTGCTTTTTACCTTGGATCGTGATGTTTATAACCTAATGAACTTGGTCCTTGATGATTAGTGTCTTTAAAATGGAGAGTGTTCTAACATTATGTTGATGTAGAGTTAAGTTGACAAAGGGCCTGTACTTATGAGAAGCACAGAGTTTGTCATCATCAAGAAATGGAAATTTATTGGCCCAAGTGAAGTTTATTTTGATGATTGACAAAGGAACTCAAACATGAACCAGGTCCATCCCCAGTGCACACAAACACGGGCAGAATTCGAGCATAAGGAACGCACATGAGGGAGATAAGCTACCCGTTATATCTAATATCTCCTTATCGAAAAGGTTGCATAAATGATAAGGAGAATGATTCATTACTCGAAAAGAACTTTATCCGAGATAAGGAGCAGTTAGAAGTTGAAGACAACTAGAACTCTTCCACCAAGGAAGAGTAACATTAGAACTCTAGTTATTTCTTATTCTACTAACTCTATAAATTGCAGGAAGTTCTTATTCTACGGGGACGCACAAACGCTGAAGTTAAACGCGAGTTGAGAGCAAAATAGCAAGGTATTTTGTAAGCAATTCCTGTGTGATTCAAGTGTGCGAACCTGAACCTACATGAATCAGATAGAAGAACCAGTTCCAAGCGTCTGTCTTTTATTCTAGTTTCATTGTAGTAGGTGGTTTTTCAAATTGTACCTTTTAGCTTTATCTAAAGGCAATTGTATTAGGTACTCCGAGTATTCAAGTTCGAATTAACTTGAAGTTGTCGCAATAGTTGGAGGCTAGTTGCCACAACGGGATTAGAGTTATCCTTAGGTTTACAAAGTGTTTTGCAAAAGCTGTTTTGGCTCAGTGATTTGGTGAAGTGTTGAGAAAAATCCTACTGAGTAGTAGGTCATGATATTTTTACCTTTTGAGTTGGGTGTTTTTCACATAAAAAAATACTTATGTTCTTTACTTTCCCCATTTACTATTTTAGTAACAGTAGTATAAAGAACACTTAGAAGAACCAGGTCCTTCTACAATCAGTGTACACGAAAATTAGACACCACACAAATCACCCCTCTTGTGGGGCATTGACGTATAAAACATCTGGGATTAAGTGCTCTTTGACAAGACACATTTTTGGTCTTCAAACTATCCCTATTTAGCCAACTACCTCAAGTCCACTATTGCTTCGTGACTCTTGTTTAACCAAGTTGTACGATAATTAGTATTGATCTGTTGCTTCTTCTTTTTCTTTTTTGTTTTTTCCTTTTACTTTGTTTGGTCCACATTTAAGAGAGCATTAGCAAGCTACATAATTCGACATTCGTGCAGATTTAATTTGATCTTGACCCACAGCTGGTCTCTTCTCGATGTTGTAGTGTTAGATAAAAAGCACTAGTAAGCTACATTATAGTTTTTTCTCCTCTTCTAATTCCCTGTTCTTCAGAAAGATCACTCTTAGCTCCATGTATTAATATGTTATTTCACGTACAAGAGAAAGAAATTAAACGTAGTAGTAGTATTTGTCTAATTGCGCCTGGCAGGAATACAAAGGCTACATTGTGCTTAGGAATGTAGTAATACTTAATTTCTTTAAGGGTTTCAGCATGTTAAGTTACATAATATATTTTGAAGTACAAATACAATATCCCTAGAAGACGACTATGGGCACTGTGGTGAAGAGTTTAATGAATAAATGAATTACTTTCCTTTTTCTTTTATTCTTTAGTACACATTAATTGTACTACTATTCTTTACAGCTTGTTGGATAGATGTTACCTATTGTATTGTATCGTATTGTTACTTTAAATACGATATTTGTTTTGGTTGTTACTTAAATTTTATTATATCGTATCGTTAAATTCGTCGTTACGTAACGACGAAATATGCCATTTTATATAACGACCGTTTTGGTGTGGTTGCGTCGTTATCTTGTCTTTTTCTCTCATCTCATCCTTCACTATTATTAAATAATTTTATTTTATCATTTACTCTACCTTTTTATATAATAAATTTACCCCGTATCATAATTTTTCTGTATAATATTGCAAGTTTATTCTTCATATTGCTGGTGTGTGATATCATGAAACAACAGCAAACGATACAATCTATCCAAATATTATATTCATGAAACGATATAATACAATACAATAAAATACGATACATTATATACATTATGAAACAATGTGTAACAACCATCCAAACAAGCTGTTAGTAGACATTAATAAGTGGTGGCATGTCCCGATAGAGAAGAATCAATATTGCCACCGGCTAGAGCCAAGTCCCCTCAATATATATATATATATATATATATATATATATATATATATATATATATATATAATATGTCGTATTCTTAAATATTCTTAGTATTATTTTGTATATATTACTTAACTTGAGATAGAGTTTAACATACTAATTTGGTGTAAGTAGATAATGTAGCAAAATATTAAAATTATAATAAAAGATTTTATTACTTGATTAGATTTAAACTTAGAAACTTGTGAAAGTGATATTAAAATGATATTTTAGTAAGATAGTGTTACATTTCATCTTAATATGAAAAAGGAAGTACTAATTTAATTCTGTCTCATGAACATAAGGATATCCATAATATTTTTGTCATACAGCGTGGAGTGGGGTTTTAAATGCAATCCGTAGGTTGGCATCGGCCCATTATGTTTGCACAAAATATAAGTATAAATAAAGAGTAATTTTCATAAACCATTATTGTTTAGTGGTTATTAATTTCATATAGCTATCATATATATAATTATTTTCTATAACTATTATTTAGTTGTCACGCGACTGTATTCACTGTATTCGCGCTACAATATTCATGAATACAGTAGCAGAATTCGCCTAAAGAATATAAGAGTCAGCTGTGCGGCTATATTCGTTGTATTCACGCTACTGTATTCATGAATACAGTAGCGGAATTCGCCTAAAAATTTAGAAAATCCAGCTGTTTAATAACGAAAAGAGAATCAATTAGGGTGTATCACTCCTAATTTAACTTAACAAAATCAAATCTACCTAAATTTCACTTCTACGCAACTGTATTCGCTGTTTTCCTGCTACTATATTCATAAATACAGTAGCGGAATTCGTCTAAAAAATAGGTGAGTCCATCTATTTAACAACAGAAAGAGGATCAATTAGCGTGTATCACTCCTAATTTAATTCAATAAAATTAATTCTACATAAATTTGCTGCTATTGTATTGTATTCCATATATTCTCACGACTGTATTTATAAAGACAATGATGTAATTAAGAAATAGGATGTACACCTTTCTGTTCAATTCGACTATATACATTGTATCCAATTCACCGATATTCATTATTCACTACTATACATTGTATTCAATTTATCGTATTCAATTCGACTTTATTCAAACAACAAAAAATCACAAAACAGAGTGATATTCGATTGTATTAAAAAATACAGACCTTCGGAATACATAATTACAAACGAAAATATAATATATTTATACAAAAATATATTATATTTGAGTATATTTGTAAAGAATCTAATGTATTTGTATCATTGTATATGATCAGAAAGCAAAGAAGAGAAGGAAGTTCGTCGGAGATGGCTTTTTCCTGCCAAGCAAAATACTGTATACATTATACTAAAACTGAAAATGCAAACGAACAAACATCTGGCCCTCAAATCTTCCCCGGCGGAGCCTTGGCCAGATCTATTCGTCTAAGAGGATAAGTCAATAGTGGATGATGACGCCGATAATCAAGTTGATACTTTAGTGGGTATACCTCGTGTAATCCTCTTCAGAGTTGTTAAATCAGCCATTGAAGACGAAATTTGAAGTTTCTTCCTCAAAACCTAACAGTGGCGAACATTTAAAAAAAGAGTAAAGAGAAAAAGAAGAATGGCAGAGTAATTTGGCGTAAACCGGCCAAAAGATTTATCAATTACCACAAACTTTTTGGAGCAAAAACATTTTGAGGATCAATTATGAGATAATCCTACAATCTTACTGTGAGAGAAGATCGTGGAGAGAGAAAGAAGAAAAATCTTGTAGTGATTTGAGAGAGAACGCGTGTTAACTGAAAAAAGAGAGAGAAAAAACATAAATAGCGCATTTCACGCCTATATGATAGTGTATATAATAAATACTTATTTTGCTATAAAATATAAAAAATAGCTATAAATAATAATATTTTTAAATATTTTTGATCTACAATAAATAAGGTGTAATAATTTGATATAAGAGGTAAAATTTCCTATAAACAACAGAAGGGAAACATAAAGATTGCTAAAGTTTGGACCCAAAAAAAAAGAGGAAAGAAGGAAAAGGCGATTCAAGACACGGTAACAAATGTGCATAGTAAAGATACATATTTGATATGTATTGGTTTAATGTAAACTTTGAACATGATAAGTTTTTATCGTGTTAGAATAATGTACTTGATGCATTTTAATTTAACTGAAATTCGTGAAAGAGTAAAAAAGAGTAAGAAATGATCCAACCCCTTATTGACATGTGGAGTTTACATATTGATCATTTTGCTTGTGCTACTACAAGTCTAGAACATTATCCTTGCGCGTAAGAGAAACAACTAAATTGATGTAAACGGCTCTATTCTTGTAAATGTAATCATCCACAAGATCACTATACACTTTAAACAAGTCATCCATAATTTCATTTCCAAAATGAGACTCCACCATTGATTCAACCACAGCCCTAATTGTTTTAGCAACTTGTTGACCTCTTGATGCTGCTTTCATACCCAATTGACCATTTTTGTCTTCGCTATTGCATGATTTAGAATTCAAACAAATGCTGGCGTCCCACTTAACCTCAAAAGTCTCGAGACGATTAATGACAAATGAACCTTCTTTTTCTATTGCGATTGTCACTTCCTCAGGGCATGGTGCATAGTACGGTGCATTAAAGGAGTCTACTTTCTCCTCTTCTACTAAGCCCTGCATAGATGAGTTACTATGTTTAGGGCAGAGAAATTTTGTGTGAGTGTGTGCTTCACTCAAAAGGGTGTTATGAATAAATATTCATTAATATGGTCCCAAAGCTAACAATACCAAATTGATGATAGTATTGGTATAGACTCCTAGTGTATACCAAATCTAAAATTATAAGTAGCTGTGCCACATAGTATTGAATATACGACTTATTATGAGTAATTTTCGGGAAATTTGCTCTTTTAATCCCTCAAATATAGACAAAAATTATTCTAGCCCTTATAATATCTAAGTAAGCACATATAATTTTCAATTAGTTAAAATATGCAATTTTTAACTCCCTGTCTTTGAATTTTCACAAATTTAATGAATTAATAACAGTTACACCATTTGTCATGTTAAGTTTTTATGATAACTCCATATTTGAGGGTAATACATTTCAAAAAAAGTATAAATACAACTTTACATAGATGGAACAAAAACACATTTTAATAGAGCTTAGTTCAATATATATATCAGAACCGAAATTAGAATTTATCATTAACTAAGGATAGTTAAGGGCCTATCAGAAATAATATTTCTGTCCTCCGAGGATATAAGTACAATTTGCGTACGTCTTATCCTCTCTGACCCCATATATAAAAATTCATCAGGTTTATTGTTATTGATGTTATACTAATAACTAATGGACCGAGTGTGCTATTCTACCCTACTTTGACATTTTTATTTATTTACTTAAAAGACACTTTTTCAAAGAGAACATAAGATAAGTTTGGGAGAGTAACCTTAGATACCAAAATAGAAAGTGCTACTGCAAGGAGCTCCCACTGGTAGTAACAACCATCTTCCGCCGTGGGATCAATAGAGCTCCTCCCCATGAGAGACAACAACATCCGCCCGCCAGCAACCATCTCCGGCGAACGTGATTGAAGGAATAAGGAGAAGTCTTTCTGAAACTGTGACATGTATTTATTGATTACTTCACTTGGACTAGTATTTGATATGTATAATTTCCCTTTGTTTAGGGCTGTCCTTGCATTGGTACCCAAACCAGGTGGAACCTGTTTGATGATTTTTAACATTTAAAAAAAATGAGTTTGACATGTGTAATTGAATTCGAGTGAATATGCTACTAACCCAAAAAAAGGTACATAACAGGCAGAATACTCGTACCGTAAAGTCATTGAAAAAGGACAAGATTAAACATATAGGGTGTGTTTTGGACGAAGGAAAAATATTTTCCTAGAAAATGTTTTTCCGGAAAATGAGTGATTTTATCATTTATTATTTTTTATTTGGTTGGTGAGTGAAAAAAATATTTCCAGTGTTTGTTTAGAGAGTAAATAAATTTTTTTAGGAAAATTATTTTTTATGCTACTTTCTTTACCTCCCTCTTCTCTCAAATACCCAATTTTTTGAGGACTCTATGTTCTTCCAGAGTTGAATTATTCTTTTAAAAATTCACACAAACCAAAGAGATTGATGTGCTGCTTTACTTTTTCACGCAAAAATAACATTGAAATTTGTGCTACATAACTAAAAAGAAAATACATTTTTTTTGGTTGAAAAAGTACTCTTTTATAACATTAAGTACTCATTTTGTTAAAATGAGAGAAAATACTTTTTCGACATCTTAAAAAGAAAATACTCACGTTGTTGAAATGACAGAAAATACTTTTTACTACATTATTTTGTTGAAATGAAAGAAAATATTTTTTTCTACATCATAAAAAGAAATTACTCATTTTGTTGAAATGAAAGAAAATATTTTTTCTACATCATGAAAAGAAAATAGTTTTTTTTGTTGAAATGAATGAAAATACTTTTTTACATTATGAAAAAACTAATACTCATTTTGTTGAAATTAAAAAGAAAGTACGCTATCTACAACATGAAAAAAAAGTACTCTTAATAATATTTTTATTAAGGGTGGAGGTAGGGCAGGGTTGGGG
>MCJB01049099.1:0-42555 GCA_002018475.1 Nicotiana obtusifolia | reverse complement strand
CAGTAAAAGTGCTAGAAACAACTATAATCTTAGGTAAATCTTTCGAAATTGAGTTAGGAATACTTACCCCGATGTTTCCCTTAAAAACCCTCCAAGAATTTCTTCAAAACTTGCTTCAATCCGAGTTCTATGGCCCCAAGTACGTTTGAGGTGACCAAAACTCCTCCCTTTAAGAGTTTATTCAAGAAAATCTCCTTCAGATATTGTTTTGAGGTTGATTTGTGGTGATTTTAGGGTGTTTGGAGGTGTTTCTCTTTGTGGGTAACGAAAAATGGGTTCTTGCACAGCAAATGGGCACAAATCTCTATTTATAATGGGTCCAAAGTCAAGACAAAAACGTTCCTGTCAGATCAAATATGCGGATCGCATACCTATCGCATAACAGGTATGCGGTTCGCATATTTGACATAGCCGTCGCAAAAAAGGCCCTAGCCTTCGCCACAAATCAACACAAAGCGAGGTTTGCGGTCCGCATTTCAGGTTTACGGCTCGCATTCTGACCGCATTTTGGTCACGAATCTTGCCCAGATCTCTACTTGTTTTTGCGATCTCACTGTGAGATATGCGGTCCGCGTTTGAGTTATGCAGTCCGCATTCTCACCTGGTTTTTCTGCATCTTTTGCTTTTCCAACGATGGTTTAATCCGTTTAACCACCCAAAACTCACCCGAGCCCTCCGGAACCTCAACTAAACATGCCAACATATCCCATAACTTTATTTAAACTTGTTCCAACCTTTGGAACGTTCAAAACAACTTATCAACACCAATTCACGTTGTATTCAAGCCTAAGGTTTTCAAAATCCTCTAAGTCGCTATTTTGATCTAAAACCAACCAAACCACGTCCGAATGACCTGAAATTTTGCACACAAGTCATAATCACATATCGAAGCTACAGCTACTTTCGGAATTTCATTCCGACCCTCGGATCAAAATCTCGCCTATCAACCGGAAATCGCCAAAATTCTAACTTCACCAATTCAAGCCCAATTCTACACGGAACCTCCAAAACTAATTCCGATCACTCTCCTAAGTCATAAATCCTCTCCCGAAACTAACCGAATCATCAGAATTCAGATCCGAGCCTTCTAACTCATAAGTCAACATCCAGTTTACTTTCACATTTTAAGCCTTCTTAAAAGAGACTAAGGGTCTCATTTATTACCGATTTCACTCCGAATGCAACTTACTCAACTTAATTACCTAAAACACAAATAACAAAATATATTGAGACAGAAAATGGGGAAGATGGAGTGGTAACCCACGAGACGACTGGCCAGGTCATCACAGATATCCACACCAGCTTGTTTACACAAGTACCGGCATACATATATAAATAATTCATGTCTAACCTAAATCATGCTCTTAGAGAAAGTCCCTCAAGAAAAGTAGGTTTAATCAACTTACCTCAAGTACAAGCTTCAAACTAGTACTACGATGCTCCAATTTTTTTTAAAGTGTTAAAATTTCATCCAAAAAGTCGATATCTACATTTATGAGTTCACATATATCATTAACGTGCCACAACAATACCAATTAAACCAACTAAGTGCCTAGCACTTAGGTCCAACTTCACAAATTTCACAAAAAAATTCTTATTTAACCATTTGAAGGTCAATCCTTGAATGTTAACTCCAATTTATCCATTAAACGTGTTATGGAATCAAGTCGTTCCATTAGAAACTCAAAATGATGTCATTCATATAAACCCAACACTATTCATCTTCTCTACCAACAAACTTTTCAATTCCAAATCCAGGGTTCATCTATTCTGCTCTTTCATCTACTTTTCCAACTCATAAATAATACTAAAATACTCATTTATACTCCATAAATAAGTTTCAAGTAGCGAAAATTACCTTTGGAAGCAAACCCTATAAATCCCTCTTTTAGCATTCTTGGTTGATTTGATGAAATCTAGCAAACCCAAGGATGTTGCAATATTAACACTAGTGTTGATCAATATTAATTAACATAAAAAATAGATAAAAACTCACCTTGGAGTGTATGAAATGCCCATGGCCGATAACTTCTCTCTCTAGAACTCCAAAACCTTCAAAATCCTCTTCTGTTCTCTCTCCCAGAACTCCCTCTATTTTATAGCATAGGGGTCTGCATGGGTGGCCTACGTGGGCCACGCATCCGGCCACGTAGCCTGCGTGGGCCATGTAACCTGGCCATGCAGCTTGAGCCCTTTCTGCTCCTCTTCCTCCCTTCTTCTTGAATGGACCACGTAGCCTGCGTGGGCCACGCATCTTGGCCACGAAGGGTTTCAGTGATTTTTCTATCTCCTTTATTCAATTTTCCAAAGTTATTTCCTTAGACACTTAACTTAGGGACCTCCGACCCTCATGAACTTTATGTCCAAATATTATGATGATCCTGATACCCTTGTATGGGCCCACACATACTTTGAGGTCTAGCTAATTATTTTCGTAAGCTCAAATTAGGCTTAATCTTGCTAGAAAAATTTCTGGAGCTTTACCATCTCCCCATAGTCTTGACCTTCATATTAATCTCTATTAATGTGTGTATACTCAGCCAAGGATCAAATATCAAGTTGCCTTACTCAAAAGTTAAGGATTCATCCTTCCTTCATGTCGTAGGTGTCCTCACCTGTGATACCATAAGCTTGACCTTTGTGTAAGTCTCTACTAATATATATATACGCATCCAAGGATCAAATTGGACTTATACATATATTAGGCTCATAGTGTAACTTAGGGATGAGTAGGATAAATATTTGGGTGCAATTAACTACTTACTCCTTGAACACTACAAACTTTGCCACAAATTTCAATTCATTTCTTGTTTCTCTTCTTCGTTCATCCTTCATCAGTACACGCTCAATTTTGCCTCTTATTCCTTATTTTACTACATTTCTCATTTTTCCTTTTTTTCACTTTTTCTTGATTTCTTCCTTTGTTTTCTCTTTATCTCCAACTTTTCTCTTTTCTCAAGACATCTCCTTTTGTTTGTCTTTTTATTTTCTTATTTCTTTTTCTTCTCAACTTTTTTTCAATTTTTGTTTTTAATGATATTCACATTACTTACCTTTTTCACCTCGCTGCCTCTAACTTAGGCATTTCGCCTACAATGCACTCAAGAAGGTTATGATCAAAAGAGGAAAAATGCTTAAAGCACTCAAAAAGGATATAGGCTCATGATATATTTACCAAAAGATAAAGGCTATATGCTAGGCCAAGTATGGCTTAAGATTTTTCCTAGACAAATATTCAACACGACACAACCATCACCTTCGACCACTATTGCTAACTACCTCCACCGCTAATTACGTTTAAAAGCGCCCACCTTCGACCACTATCACCAATCGCCTCCATCACTAGTCACCATGTCCAATTGCCTCTACCATACAGTTACCAGTGCTAACTCTAACCCACCGCTTACCACCATCGCACATCCATCACCTCTAGTCATGACCACTTTTTTCAGCCTCCTCCACAGTCAGGGCCACTTTTTTCATCCTCCTCCATGGTCCATTATCACCATCAACCTCTACCTTAACACCATCACAGCCGCCTGAAGTAGAGGCAGCAGGGCAAGTATTCTCAAAATAGAAAGAAACGAAAATAGGCAGGGAGGTAAGAGCAAGTAAGACTAGGTTATAGCAAGACAACAGAGGTTAGATAGCTCTTACGGGAGGAAGAGGGTTTAGGTCACCTATCCCCTTGACCCAGACACGAACTAATCCTTCTTTCCCTCGAATGTATGGCGGGTTTTCGTCGAATCTTTTTTATCACATCACCTCCGCAAGTTGCCGCCACTAGATTTATAGTGCGATTCATTAAAAGAAATTACTTATGCATCATGTAAATTAATATTTTCTCCAATAATTTATTGGTATAATGTTTATTATTAATTTTTTAAAATTTATATTTACATCTTTTTAGATAAAGATAAATTATCTATATTTAAGTGCTGAAGAAATAACTAATTTTTAAATATTTAGTATTCAGATTAAAATATAATATTATTATAATCATATATATATATATATATATATATATATATATATATATATATATATATATATATATATATATATATTTAGATTCACATATCTTAATATTGATAAAGCAAACAAGACCTTAGATGATGAAGGAAATTGGTTATTGACAACTCCATCTTGCTTGAGTAAATTAACAATACCAAAGATATTTTCTCTCATCCCAACTCAAAATTATAAAGCATATCGGTACAACAATGTTAATTGGATCAATAAGTGGCTCTATATGTATAATCTATTATTTTTATGCTTTATCTATTAGTTTAATTTGTATCTAGTTTCTCTTTTGGTCATAGGTCCAATGCTATTGTTTTTTATGCCTTGCTAGTCTAAGGGTACGCGCAGTTGCGCGTGCATTCCACTCTTAATTAGTAATATATTAAAAATTATGTTTAAGTATAAAACAAAAAAGTTTCAAGTTTTAAAATTAAAAAAAATTATCATATATATAGCTAACTCAGTAAATAAAAATAACTTTGCCCCATAAAAGTCCTCAATCATTATTTAATATGTTCAACTTAAACTTTGTTCCAGTTCTATATATTCAACTTTTCAGCTTCAAAACATAACTTTTGATGGTTTAAGAGCTTTTCTTAAAATAAAAAAGATTAAAAACTGTCAAGACCCCAATTTCCCTCCGTAGGATAGCGTGACGGCGTCTAGTCTCTGAAGGTAAGCCTAACATTAATGCAGAGATAACCGAAATAATAATTGAAAGCCTCAAAACATCAACAACTATATAAAATAAAATCAACTACTCAACATGTGCAGTTCCTAAAACCAGGCGAAATATAAATCATAAGCTCTAAGTAATAGTACTGAAAAACCCTATACATCAATGTCTAAATAAGGAAAATCAAGGTAGAAGGGGACTCCGAGACCTGCGGATGCTGGCAGGCATACCTTAAAGTCTCCACGCTCGGACTCAAATCACTGATGCCTGGACTGGCAGGATGTACCTGGATCTGCACAAAAAGATGTGTAAAAGCGTAGCATGAGTACACCACAACAGTACACAGTAAGTGTCAAGCCTAACCTCGATAGAGTAGTGATGAGGTCAGGTCAAGGCCCTACCGGAATAAATAAAAGACTGAACAAATATAAGGCAATGTAATAATGACAGTAATGAAGAGAAAACAACAAATAGCATATCAAGGCTTGTTAAACAGAACTAAAGCAAATAGCTCAACACGGAGAAAGACAATTAATAAGATGCTAAGGAAACAACAACCACAGAGAAGTGCAAAAGAATGCAGAAATGCCAACAAGATATCACTACCGAGGTACTGCCTTGTACTCTCAAATCACAAGAATAAATCATAATCATTCCTTATATCACCGCGGGATCCTTTACATTTAGTTTTGAAAATTATTTCCCGAAATAGCATCCCGCGTTTTAGCCCATCTTATCACACCGCATGACTTCTAGAAGTTCCCATACTAGCCACGCGTATCAAGCCCACCTTATCTCACCGCATGAATTTCAACCCCAAAACCTTATACCATGGCGTGCGTATTAATATCACAACGTACCACAGATCGCACCTCAAGTGCCAATATTACAACTTGCCAGGGAAACCAAACAATAACAGTAATTTCACAGTAAAGAGCCCATGGCTCAACCACAAAGTATACAAGAGTCTCAACAATAACAACCTAAATGAACAACTCAACAGAATGGTGTTTCACAACTTAATACTTTGCCTCAATTTGAATCATGGCCTTCATATCTCAAGTCCAATTTTAACAACAAGATATTCCATGATTTAACAACTTCAAGTAAAGAGCTGAACAATTAAGTAATGAATACGGAATAAAGAAAATAAGAACGTCAACTAAACATGTAGGGCAATTAGCATGTAAGAGAATAAGACAAGAAGACATGTTAAAATTGACTAAGAATGATGAATATAACATGTTAAGACAACTCAATTAAGGCATGAAAGGAATCTACATAGCTAAAACCGGTAATTTCCATATTTAGCCCGCGTACACGCTCGTCACCTTGCGTACACGGCTTTCACATATCACAATTATCACAAACAACACCAATCCTAAGGGGTAATTCCTCTACACAAGATTAGGCAAGTCACTTACCTCTAATCACGCAAAATCAATCCACTAGTGGCCTTTTCCTCGATTATCCAACTTCGCTCGGCTCAAATCTAGCCAAAACAACTTCATACCATAAATATAAACTATAGGAAACTAATTCGAACAATAAAATTACAATCTGTGCAAAGAATTCTGAAGTCAACCCAAAAAGTCCACTTGGGATTGTATCCCGGAACCTGATCAAAATTATAAAATCCAAATACCCATTCGATAACGAGTCCAACCATACAAGAATTACTCAAATCCGACCTCAAATCGCCTTTCAAATCCTCAAATTTTAGCCTAAGAAGTTTCTACCATTTCTCCCTAATTTTCCAACTCAAATCACTAATTAAATGATGAAATTATCAATAGATTCAAATTAATTAAAACCGAGTTAGGATATCTTACCCCAATAATTCTTACCCCAATAATCTCTCGAAAATTTGCCGAAAACCGAGCTCTCTAAGTCCAAATTATGAAATAAGAGATAAAACCCTGGTTTTGAAATTTAAGTCTGCTGCGCAGTGATTTACACATCACGATCGCGTAAAATAAATTCTACTCAGCTCCAATTTACTCTTCGCGATCGCATGAAACCAATCATGAACGTGATAAACAAGCTGCCTCAACTTTGCAACCATATCCTAGTCCACGCGATTGCATAGCTAAAACTGCCTCAGCCCTATCTTGTAAGGCCCCGTAAAATTTTACCTAAAACCCGGGGTTTCGTGGCGTCGAGGTAGGTTGTATGTTGCAGAACAGGGCATTTATGCGGTCCATTATGCAACGGCAGAACTACTCCGCGGATCACAGATCCGCTACGGAGTGAAGCAGAAAAATGTACCAATTATGGAGGTCGTTTCGCGGTCAACTATGCGCCCGCATAATTATTTGACAAGCCGCACATCCGTCGCAGAGCCAACATGAGAAAACTTCGGGAGGAGGTCCTGCGGTCCATTATGTGACTGCAGAACTAATCTGCGGACCTCAGATCTACCGTAGACCTAACTCGAGCGGCCCTGTTTTGGAGGGTAATTCTGCGGTCCATTATGCGGACAGCATTCCTATTCTGCGGTACACTATGTGACTACAGAGTTGAGTTCGGAGTGTCCAAATTTCTATTTTTATAGCCCGACCTTATTTTAATAAATAGGCTTAGGGACAATTTTTGAAGAGAAATTCTGCCATTTTAGAGAGAGGGGAGTGTTTTAGAGAGAGAGGAGGAAGCCCCAAGTGCTTGGTTCACCAATCTTTGCTCAAGTCTTGAAGAATTCACAAGGACAACTCACAAGGTTTTCATCCAAGAAGTAAGGTTCTAGCCCCAGCCTTCAATTTCGAAATTTGGATTGGGAATAGGTAATGGAGAAGAAGGTTTTGAGAATAAGGGTTGTTATTTATGCATGTATGTACTAATAAAGGTGGTTGGGAGGTTGTAGAGTACTTGTGGGTGGCCTATTAAAGTGGGGATTGATTGTTGGGTAAAGGAATCCACCATAAAAGAACCTTGAAATCATAATGCCCACCTAGTTTTTGATAAAATGCTTAAATAAGATGGACCCCGGATTCCCATCCTAATAATAGTTCAATTTTTTCATGTCTTTAATTAGATTGAAGTTGCTAGGAATTTCGAAATGTCGTAGTAAATTAAAGAAAGCTCAAGCGAGGTATGTTGCTAAACTCCTCTTGTAGAATCGAATTCCATGATGTCCTCGTAAGTTGCAATTATGATTGGCCAAATTTCGTATTTCCCGTGTTCTGAGTCCTTCTTACTAAATTTGATTGTTCTAGTATAAATGTCGTGTTGAAAGACGTATGTACTCAATATATGTTTCAAATGTTCCCATCATGTCATGATTCCTTTCGAGAATGTGATCTAGTATGACCAATGTATTAAAGGTATTGTGATATAAAAATCATGTTTCAATTGCGAGTTAGTATGCTTAACTGTGGAAGAGGAACTTAATGCGATCAAGACTCTTGTTGCTCATATATTTACACTTAAGGTATTGACTTGAAATTTCCTTATTGTTGATAAACCATGAAGATGCTTGGAAGTTATAGGGGTGAGTATGAAATATGAAATACGGTCGTCGTGCCGAGAATGATATTACAATTATGGCCACTAGTGCCAATGAAATGAAAATATGTGTGAAAGATTATGAAATGAGTTGTAAGTCCTTTAAATAATAAATGTTTTGGGAGTATCATTTAGTCATCGAGGAAGGGTAGGTTGAAATAACCTAACCCCAAAATTACACGTGCTGGTGTAGGAGTGAGTGAGGGGTAAAATTCCCATGTGAGGTGATGAGATTTTTCCCCGAATATGGGATGAGATTGATGTGTTGAGATAATCCCCTTAAATGGGATGAGATGATTGCTAGCGGAAGGTGATGTAACGTCGACCTACACAGTATTGTGGTGAGACAGCTTAGCCGATAGGGCTGAGATCGGACGCCATGCCACGCACATGGTGGTGTTGAGAGTGGATTTCTCGGGGTGAGACGGCTTAGCTGATCGAGCTGAGATCGGCTTCCATGCTAAAATCACGGTAGTGTATCGGTACTAAAGATCTCCCAATTTAAAAACATTGAAATTTATCTTTCTCCTAACTTAGTACTTTAATATTGTTTGAGGTTCTCATTGATTTCATGTTTCCTTTGCATTTTACTGTTGCTCGTTCTACTGAGAGGGTGTTTAGTTTTACATGCTAGTTCTATTCCATATGTACTAACATCCCCTTTGCCGGGGGCGCTACATCTTTAATGGATGTAGGTGGTTCCACAGAGGCGGCATTGATCAGTGATAGCAGTACACCCTCTCCCCAGCTGACTTGGTGAGCCCCACTTCATTTAGGGGTCTTGTATCTCTTGTCTCCTATGTATAGCGTTTTGAGATATAGTCGGAGCCTTGTTATCGGCACCATCATACTACTCTTTTGTATCTACTAGAGGATCCGTAGACATAGCGTGGTTGTATCTTGTTTTGGGAAAGACATTTTAAAGATGTCGTATTGGTATCTCATGTTCCACTTCAAACTATGAAAGTGTATGTACTTTGAAACTTGTTAATGACGTAACTAATGGTAATGAACTGGTGTTCTTCACATGACCCCTCATTGTCTAATTAATGAAATATATCTTCTCTTAATTCATGGGTGAGTTTGCTTAGAAGGCATTGTACAGGCTTGCTCTACTTGGGTATCTCGGTTGAGCGCCGGTCGCACTCCCCGAGGTTGAGGCGTGACAAGCTTGGTATTAGAGCCTAAGTTTTAAAAGTGTCCTAGGATGTCTCGGAGCCATGTCTAGTAGAGTCCTTCTTATCGGTGTGTTGTCGACCACATCTATAATTTGGAGGCTACTTGGGAATTTAGGAATAATACCCTTCTTTGATGTTCTTGATAGTGCGATATAGCTCATTGTAAGACTATTCCTCCTCTAACTCGTGCATTGCTCTAATATTCAGTATATGGCGCCTAGGAAGAAAGGAAGAACTGGCCAAAGAGCCAATGCCACCCCAGGAGTGGCAGTTGATTCTATTCCTGATGCTATGGGTGAGCACCCGAGGGGTGAGGATATTCCTCCAGCTACTACACCGCTTGATTCTACTACTCCTGCTCTGACTGCACCAATCCCTACTCCTACTAAGGGTGCGACTATTCCACCTCCAGCCCTAGCTTCCGATCCCGATGTTTCTGATGGGGATCTGAAGGGAGCCATACAGATGTTAGCTCAGATAGTGGCTTCTTAATCCAGAGATCGAATGTTGCACCTACTTCCTCCAGCCAGCAAGGGGATTCTGCTACTTCCAGGGTAAACAAGTTTCTTCAGTTGGATCCGCCAATGTTCATGGGTACCAATCCAGAGGAGGACCCCCAGGACTTTATTGATGAGATGCACAAGACCCTCCGAGTCATGCATTCTACTGAGATGGAGGGAGTGGAGTTTGCCTCCTACCGCCTAAAAGAGGTGGCCTATTCTTGGTTTGAGATGTGGGAGGACTCCCGTGAGGAGGGGAGCCCTCCAGCGAGGTGGAGTGAGCTTGCCGACGCCTTTATTGATCATTTCTTGCCTGCCGAGACTATGGCAGCCCGTGCCGCCAAGTTCGAGAGCCTGAAACAAGGTAGCAGGAATGTGTGGGAGTATCATGTGAGGTTCGCACGCCTGTCTAAGTATGCCAGCTACATGTTACCCACTATGGAGGCTAGCGTGCTCTGATTTGTGCAGGGCCTCGGCCCCTTGGTTATTAATGAGGCCGCTACAGCTATCTCGAATCCTGATATTAACTATGAGAAGATGGTAGCATTTTCTCAAGCCACAGAGACCTGTAAATTGAAGAATGGAATGGAGCGAGAGGGTAGCAACAAGGCCTGGTCAGCGGGCAACTTTAGTTGTACTTCTGGTGGTGGAGGTGGCAGGTCGGTATTTAGGGGAGGGTTACCGGGGCCCTCCCAGTCTTTTGCTCAGTCTTCGATTAGTGCATAGCCATCAGGGTCCAGTCAGCAGCAATGGAGCCGTTTCAGGCCCAGTCAGGGCAACAGGGAATCCTACCAGCAGGGTCGGCCTGTAGGGAGATTCCAGCAGCAGTAGAGGCCCCCATGCCCAAGGTGTAGGAAGATGCATTTTGGAGCCTGCTTCCTAGACCAAACCATATGCTACAGGTATGGTGTGCGGGGTCACATTCAGAGGGACTATCGTTCGTCCCGCCAGAGCATGGGCAGGGGTGCGACACAGCCAGCCAGTTCTACAGCTACTAAGTCTGCAGCACCTCCTCCAGCTCAAGGCACTCCAGCACCCGCAGGGCATGGTGCAACTAAGAGTGGTACATAGAGCTCGGGGGACCCAGTTGTTTCTATGCTATGAGGGGTCGCCAGAGTTCAGAGGCTTTTCCAGATGTTATCACAGGTATATTGACTGTCCAATCTCATGATGTATATGCTCTTATTGATCCTGGTTCCACTTTATCCTATGTCACTCCTTATGTTGCTATGGTGTTTGGGAAAGAACCAGAACAGCTTCATGAGTCGTTCTTCGTATATACTCTGGTTGGTGAGTCTATTGTGGCTGCGCGGGTGTATAGGGATTGTGTTGTCACGGTGCATGGTTAGGACACCATGGCCGATCTCATTGAATTGGGGATGGTTGATTTTGATGTAATAATGGGGATTAAATTGGCTTTATTCATGCTTTGCTAAGCTTGATTTCCGAACTAGAATCGTTAGGTTTGAATTTCCAAATGATCCAATTACTGAATGGTGGCTTCAATATATTTTCAAGCAGAAGAAATTGAATCTGAGGCAGAGAAGGTGGCTTGAGTTACTCAAGGACTACGACATCGATATTCTATATCATCCAGGGAAGGATAATGTTGTGGGGGATGCTCTTAGCCGAAAATTCATGGGTAGTTTGGCTCACTTGGAGGCACATCAAAGGTCGTTGGCCAAGGAAGTTCACCGGTTGGCTAGTTTGGTAGATCGTCTTGCGGACTCTAGTAAAGGAGGGGTAATTGTGCAAATAGGGCCGAATCATCACTTATTGCGAAAGTCAAGGAGAAGCAGTACGAGTTGTTGGTACAATTGAAGGAAGGGATTCATAAACATAAGACCATGGCTTTTTCTCTTGGCATGAATGATGGTACATTAAGGTACCAAGGGCAATTATGTGTTCCTAATGTAAATGGTCTCTGGGAAAGAATCATGACCGAGGCTCACACTTCTAAGTATTCCATGCACCCAGGCTCTACAAGCATGTATCATGATCTTAAGGAAGTTTACTGGTGGAATGATATGAAGAAAAATGTAGCAGACTTTATGGCAAGATGTCTAAATTGTCAACAAGTGAAGGACAAACATCAAAGGCTCGGCGGGTTGGCACATAACATAGAAATTCCGATGTGGAAGTGGGAGATGATCAATATAGACTTTGTGGTAGGACTACCTCGCACCCCTCGCAAGTTCAACTCGATTTGGGTAATTGTGGATCGACTCACAAAATCAGCACACTTCTTACCTATTAAGGCTACCGACACAGCGGAACAGTATGCTCAGTTATATATCAAGGAAATAGTCAGGTTGAATGGCACTCTAGTTTCTATCATCTCAGATCGAGGGCACAGTTCACAACTAATTTTTGGAAGAAATTTCAACTAAGTTTCAGCTTTCCATCCACAGACCGACTGGCAAGCAGAGTGGACCATTCAGACGCTTGAGGATATGTTGCGTGCTTGTGTTCTTGACTTCAAAGGTAGCTGGGATGATCATTTTCCACTCATAGAAATTGCCTACAACAACAATTTTCATGCTAGCATTCAGATGGCGCCATGCGAGGCTCTATATGGTAGGAGATGTAGATCTCTCATTAGGTGGTTTGAGATTGGGGAAACGGAGTTGATAGGGCCAGACCTCGTGCATCAGTCTATGGAGAAGGTTAAGATCATTAAGGAAAGGTTAAAAACCGCCCAGAGTGGTCAGAAGTCCTATTCGGATGTACGTCGTAGGGATTTAGAGTTCCAAGAGGATGATTGGGTATTCTTGAAGGTTTCCCCCATGAAGGGTATAATGTGGCTTGGTAAGAAAGGAAAATTGAGTCCGAGGTATGTCGGATTGTACAGAATCATTCAGAGGATTTGTCAGGTGGCTTACGAGCTTGAACTACCTCCAAAGATGTCTTTAGTGCACCCGGTGTTTCATGTATCCATGTTGAAGAAGGTGGTTGGAGATTCATCGCTTATTGTTCCCGTTGAGAATATTAAGGTCAATAAGGAATTGACATATGACGAGATTCCAGTTGCCATTCTTGATAGGCAAGTCCAGAAGCTGAGAAACAAAGAGACTGCCTCTGTGAAAGTCTTATGGCGATACCAACAGGTCGAAGTGACCTGGGAAGCCGAGGAAGAGATGAAGAAGAAGTATCCTCATTTGTTTGAATAGCTATGTAGTTGTGTCCATGAAAAATGTTAACAACTTTCTACAAATTATGTTTCCCTTTGTATAGCTTATGTTAAAGGATACTACTTTTTGGTAATGTAATGTTTATGGCATTGTGGCTGGTGTTGTTTCCATGTTGTTTTACATTATTGTGTTATGGTTATGTTGTTAGGACTGGTTCTGGGATTCTCTGCAGGTGGATAGGCCGAATTACAGAGGAGACTAGCAAATCTTTTGGAAATTTAGGGAGTTAGTCAAAATTTGGAACTGCTGGTGTGTGAAGTGACAGTTGGGTCACATTGGATGCTAATGGAGAATTTTGACCCTCATTCAAGGATGAATGATCCTAAGCGGGGGAGGATGTAAGGCCTCATAAACTTTAACCTAAAACCCGGGGTTTCGTGGTGCCGAGGTAGGCTAATGTATTTGAGGGTTGTAGAAAATCTTCATGGCGAGCTTATTCGGCGCGATACGAACTTTTTGGGTTGAACGGTGCATTGGGGAGTTGAAGCAAATTGTTGTAGAATAGGGCATTACTAGTCCATCATGCGACCGCGAATCCGCTACGGAGTGAAGCAGAAAAATATGCCAATTTAAAGGTCGTTTTGCGGTCAGCTATGCGACCGCATAATCATTTCACGGGCCGCACATTTGTCACATAGACAGCATGAGAAAACTTCGGGAGGAGATTCAGCGGTCCATTATGTGACTGCAGAACTGATATGTGGACCGCAAATCTACTGCAAACCTGACTCGAGCGGCCCTATTTTGGAGGGTAATTCTGCGGTCCATTATGCGGACAACATACCTGTTCTGCGGTACACTATGCGACTACAGAGTTGAGTTCGGAGGGTCCATATTTCTATTTTTATAGCCCGACCTTATTTTAATAAATAGGCTTAGGGACAATTTTTGAAGAGAAATTCTGCCATTTTAGAGAGAGGGGAGTGTTTTAGAGAGAGAGGAGGAAGCCCCAAGTGCTTGGTTCACCAATCTTTGCTCAAGTATTGAAGAATCACAAGGATAACTCACAAGGTCTTCATCCAAGTGGTAAGGTTCTAGCCCTAGCCTTCAATTTCGAAATTTGGATTGGGAATAGGTAATGGGGAAGAAGGTTTTGAGAACAAGGGTTGTTATTTATGCATGCATGTTCTAATAAAGGTGGTAGGGAGGTTGTAAAGTACTTATGGGTGGCCTATAGAAGTGGGGATTGATTGTGAGGTAAAGGAATCTACCATAGAAGAACCTTGAAATCATAATGCCCACCTAGTGTTTGATTAGATGCTCAAATAAGCTGGACCCTCGAGTACCTTCCTAATTATAGTTCAATTTTGTCATGTCTTTAATTAGATTGAAGTCGCTAGGAGTTTCTGAACGTTGTAGTAAATTTAAAAAAGCTCAAGCAAGGTATGTTGACTAAACTCCTCTTGTAAAATTTAATTCCATGATGTCCTCGTAAGTTGCGATTATGATTGGCTAAATTCCGTATTTCCCGTGTTCCGAGTCCTTCCTCCTAAATTTGATTGTTCTAGTATAAATGTTGTGTTGAAAGAAGTATGTACTCAATATATGTTTCAAATGTTCCCATCATGTCATGATCCCCTCTGAGAATGTGATCTAGTATGACCAATGTATTAAAGATATTGTGATATTAAAATCATGTTTCAATTGTGAGTTAGTATGCTTGATTGTGAAAGAGGAACTCAATGTGATCAAGACTCTTGCTGCTCATATATTTACACTTAAAGTATTGATTTGAAATTCCCTTAGTGTTGATGAACCATGAATATGCTTGGAAGTTATAGGGGTGAGTATATATGAAATACGGCCAACGTGCCGAGGATGATATTACAATTGTGGCCACTAGTGCCAACGAAATGGAAAGATGTGTGAAAGATTATGAAATGAGCTGTAAGTCTTTTAAATAATAAATATTTTGGGAGTATCGTTTAGTCACCGAGAAAGGGTAGGTTGAAATAACCTAACCCCGAAACTACACGTGCTGGTGTAGGAGTAAGTGAGGGGTAAAATCCCAGTGTGAGGTGATGAGATTTTTCCCCGAAATGGGATGAGATGATTGCTAGAGGAAGGTGATGCAACGTCGACCCACACGGCATTGTGGTGAGACGGCTTAGCCGATCGGGTTGAGATCGGACTCCGTGTTAAAGGAATGGTGGTGTATCGGTACTAAAGATCTCCCCACTTAAAAACATCGAATTTACTTGAAATCTATCTTTTTTCTAACTTAGTACTTTAATATTGTTTGAGGTTCTTATTGAATCCATATTTCCTTCTTATCTTACGGTTGCTCGTTCTATTGAGAGGGTGTTTAGTTTAACATACTAGAACTATTCCATATGTAGGAACGTCCCCTTTGCCGGGGGCACTGCATCTTTAATGGATGCAGGTGGTTCCGCAGCAGGCGGCCTTGATCAGTGATAGTAGTACAGCCTCTCCCCAGCTGACTTGGTGAGCCCCACTTCATTTCTGGGTCTTGTATCTCTTGTCTCCTATGTATAGTATTTTGAGGTATAGCTGGAGCCTTGTTGTCGGCACCATCATACTACTCGTTTGTATCTACTAGAGGCTCCATTTGTCACAACCCAAAATCCACTAAAGGTCGTGATGGCGCCTAACACTGCCGTCAGGCAAGACAACAGTGATTAATCAACTTAATTACTCATTTTATTACTTTGAAATCATACTTTCCATTAGTTAAATAGTATGAGAGAGAAGTTATAGGGTAAAATGATAATAATTACATGAACTACCATACCAAACATCCAGTAGAATCCCCCAAAATCCGGTGTCACAAGTGCATGAGCATCAACTAGGAAATATAATAAAATACAACATATGTCTGGAATACAAGTTAGACAGGAGAATATAAGTAACTCCGATAGAGACTCTGTATGTTGCGGATCGTAACATGGAATGCAGCTCACGATAAAGTCCCCGCAATAGTCGCGCCTTTGCACCCAAAAGACCACCAGACATATATGTACCTGCACAATAAGTGCAGCATGAGTACGTAAATCAACGCATACTCAGTAAGTATCTAGCCTAAACCCGGAGAAGTAGTGACGAGGGGTCGACATCGACACTTACTAGTGGTCCAATAAATCAAGTACAGTAAGAAGTAAACAGATGTGAGGCCGAATAAGTAAACAAGTATAAATACGTGGTACAATCCTCCTCTCGACAATAAACTCAAGCTCTCAATTAGCAGTTACCTCCTCAACCGGAGCATGCATATATATATATATATATATAATGGACCTCACCAGATAGGTCGTCACAATTTAAATTAAGAAAAAGCTCGCAAATACACTAGCTTCTTGTCAAATATTACGCATGATTCCATAAAAGTATTTTATAGAAATGTCGAGGCATACTGCCCATCCCATCATACCGTTTGCACTGCCGAGGGTCGAACGGCACGAACCATAGATGCATCTATTATACTGCTGAGGTGAACGGCCTGCTCCCATGAGAGTGTGGTACACAATCCTGTTGTGGTGAACGGCTCGATCCCATTACAATAAGAAGCTTTAACGGGTCCTTGACCCCTCTCACAAGTAAACGTGTGAGTTATAAAATTTAAGAAAGACCTTTCGATGAAAACACATAGCGAGGGAGAAATTAGTAAGAGGAGCACAATTATTCCGCAGCAAATCATGAAGCTCGTCAAATCTCTACAATAGAAAGTCTATCACTGTACGCAAATCTAGTCTCAGGTCGTAATGCGAAATAAAGGAATTAAACTAGCAATGATAACTCCTAAGTATAGCATGGTTTGAACCTAAGTCTACCCGGACAATAACATGAATTTAGCTATGTACGGACTCTCGTCACCTCGTGCGTATGTAGCCCTCGCAACAAGTAGCACATATAAAATACATCACCTAGGGGTACTTTCCCCCTCACAGAGTAGACATGAGACTTACCTCACTCTGAAGTTCCATAACCGGCTCCAAAGCCTCTCTAACACCTCAAACGGATGCCCGTCGATCCAAAACTAGTCAAACAATGTGCCAAATCAATCAAAATATACTCTAATAGCCATAATTAATAAATTTAAACAATTCCTAACTCCACTCAAAAAGTTGATAAAGTCAACCCTCAGGCCCACGTGCCCGGATTCCGAAATTTTTCTAAGATAAGAATTACCCATAGCACCACGAACTCAAATATATAATGTATTCCCAATTTCATGTCTAATTTTGTGGTCAAAATCCAAAAATACCAAATTCTAGGTTTTCTACCAAAATCCTAAATTTATACAAATTTTCACGCTTAAATCCATATATAAACCATGTATTTAACTCACAATGTGAAGAAATCACTTACCCCATAATAGATGATGAATATTGAAGAAATGAAGTGAAAATAATCCAAACCCCCAATTTAAAAGAACACTGCCCAGTCCGACCTTCGCGAACGAGGCACTGCCCTTGCGTTCGCGAAGCACAACCTGCTTCAGCTACAAATTCTTCCTTCGCGATCGCGAAGACAGGCTCGTGAACACGATGCCTTTCCAGGCCTGACCATCGCGAATGCGGAACCATCCTCAGGAACGCGTAGGCCAAAAAATTTCCAAGCCCAGCTTACCTTACCTGAACGCTACCAGCCAATCGCGAACGCGGAGCTCAACTGCCCAGACTTTCACGAACGCAACTTCCTTGTTGCGAACGCGTAGAAATAAAGGGCCCAATCCAAAATTCCTTCTTCTCGAACACGTGAGGCCCTTCGCGTTCGCGAAAAACAACACCAGCAAACCAGCAATAGCAACTTAGCCAAACATGGTCCGAAACCACCCCGAATCACACCCGAGGCCCCCGGGACCCCGTCCAACCACACCAACCAGTCCCAAAACATGAAACGAACCTACTCGAGGCCTCAAATTACACCAAACAACATCAAAACTACGAATCGATGATCGAAATCCTTCTTTAAACTTTCAAACCTTCAAACTTCGATAAACGCGTCCGAACCGTACCAAAACGATTTGGAATGATGCCAAACTTTGCGTACAAGTCATAAATCACAATACGAACCCATTCCAAGGCTCAGAATCCCAAACGGACATCGATAACACCAAAGTCCACTTCAAACCGAACTTAGAATTCTTACACCTTCAGATTGCCAACCTTCCATAATAAGCGCCGAAATGCTCCCGGGTGATCCGATACTCAACTCGAACATACGCCCAAGTCCGAAATCATCATACAAACATATTGGAACCTTCAAATCTCGATTCCGAGGTCGTTACTCAAAAGTCAAACCTTAGTCAATTCTTCCAACTTAAAGCTTTCGAAATTAAAATTTTCTTTCCTAATCAACTCTGAACTCCCCGAAGTTCAATTCCAACCACCCGTACAAGTCATAAAAAATGAAATGAAACTACTCAAGGCCTCAAACCGCCGAACAATGTGCTAGAGCTCAAAATGACCGGTCGGATCGTTGCACCATAGACATCGTGTGGGTTGTATCTTGTTTTGGGAAAGACAAACTAAAGATGTTGTATTGGTGTCTCATGTTCCACTTTAAACTATGAAAGTGTATGTACTTTTAAACATGTTAATGACGTAACTAATGGTAATGAACTGGTGTTGTTCACATGACCCCTCATTCTCTAATTAATGAAATATATCTTCTCTTTGTTCATGGGTGAGTTTGGGTAGAAGGCATTATACAGGCTTGCTTGACTGGGGTATCTCGGTTGAGTGGTGGTCGCGCTCCCCGAGGTTGGGGCGTGACACAGCCTCGCCATTCCTTCTACGCGAACATAACCTCCTTCACGCGTTCGTGATTCTCTGAAAGTTAACCTTCCACGATTGTAGACCTCCTCTCTCGATCGCATAGAGAAAATTTCACCTAATGCCCAATTACTCTTAGTGATTGCGTTAATCCACTCGCGATCGCGTGTAAGGAAACCAGAAGCACCAGATTCACCATCCTTCAAGGTTTTGAAATGCGCCGAACATGATCCAAATTACACCCGAGGCCCCCGCGACCTCAATCAAACATACCAACAAGTCCTAAAACATCATACGAACACACGCGAAGCGTCAAATTACATCAAACAACACTAGAATCACGAATCGCACACCGATTAAATCCTAAAGAACTGATGAATTTTTGAATTCCAAAACAAATGTCGATTCATACCAAAACAATTTCGATTGACCTCAAATTTGCACACAAGTCATAAATGACATTACGGACCTATTCCAACTTTCGGAATCGTATCCCGAACCCAATATCAATAAAATTAACTCCCAGTCAAACTTCTCAACCTTCCAAACCTTTAACTTTTCAACTTTCGCCATTTCTCGTCGAAACAACCTACGGACCTCCAAATCAATATCCGGAAACTCTCCGAAGTCCAAAATCACCATACAAAGCTATTGGAACCGTCAAAATTCCATTCCAAAGTCGTATAAACAAAATTCAAACTAACGATCAACTCTTTCAACTTAAAGCTCCAACTTTGGCACTATGTGTCCCATTTCACCCTGAAATTCACCCGAAACCAACACCAAACACCTCGGCATGTCACATAATCACACTATAGCATAGAGGAGGCAATAAATAGGGGATCGGGGCTAAAACACTCAAAATGACTGGTCGAGTCTTTACATCCTCCCCCTCTTAAAACAAACGTTCGTCCTCAAACGAGTATAGAGACATACCTGAAGTAGTGAAAAGATGAAGGATAATGGCTACGCACATCATGCTCAGCCTCCCAATTTGCCTCCTCGACTGTCTGACCCCTCCACTAAACCTTCACGAAAGCAATGTTCTTTGACCTCAACTTTCAAACATGCCTGTCCAAAATGGCCACCGGGATCCTCAACATAAGACAAATCCTTGTCCAACTGGACTGAGCTGAAATCCAACACATGAGACGGATCACTGTGATACTTCCGGAGCATTGAAACATGGAATACTGGATGAACTACAGCTAGACTAGGTGGAAGTGAAAGTTTATAGTCCATCTCTCCAATCCTCTCAAGAATTTCAAAAGGTCCGATATACCTAGGTCTCAAGTTGCCCTTCTTCCCAAACCTTATAACACCCTTCATGGGCGAAACACGGAGCAAGACTTGCTCCCCAACCATGAATGCAACGTCACGAACCTTTTGACCCACATAACTCTTGTGTCTAGATTGGGCTGTGCGAAGCCGATCTTGAATTGATTTAACCTTTTCCAAAGAATCCTGAACCAAGTTTGTACCCAATAGCTTAGCATCACTCGGCTCGAACCAACCCATCGGAGACCGACACCGCCTCCCATGCAAAGCCTCATACAGAGCCATCTGAATGCTCGACTGATAGTTGTTGTTATAGGCAAACTCCATAAGCGGCAAGAACTGATCCCGAGAACCCCCAAACTCCATCACACATGCATAAAGCATATCCTCCAATATCTGAGTAGTGCGCTCGGATTGTCCATCCGTCTGAGGGTGAAATGTTGTACACAACTCAACCTGCGTGCCTAACTCACATTGTACAAACCCTCCAGAATCGCGATGTAAACTGCGTACCCCGGTCAGAGATAATGGATGCCGGCACGCCATGAACTCTGACAATCTCGTGAATATAAACCTAAGCCAGCTGCTCTGAAGAATATGTAGTCACCACTGGAATGAAATGAGCCAAATTGGTCAACCTATCCACAATCACCCATACAACATTGAACTTCCTCTGAGTTCGTGGGAGCCCAACTACAAAATCCATAGCAACCCGCTCACATTTCCACTCTAGAATCTCTAGCCTCTGAAGCAATCCATTCGGTCGCTGATGCTCATACTTCACCTGCTAGCATATTAGCCACCGAGCTACATACTCCACTATGTCCTTCTTCATTCTCCTCCACCAATAGTGTTGCCTCAAGTCCTGATACATCTTGGCGGCACCGGATGAATAGAAAATCGCGAACTATGAGCCTCCTAGAGAATCAAATCCTGCAAACCATCTACATTGGGCACACATAGCATGCCCTGCATCTGTAATACACCGTCATCCCCAATAGTGACCTTTTTGGCATCGCGGTGCTGAACCGTGTCCTTGAGGACAAGCAGATGGGGTTCGTCATACTGACACTCTCTGATACTATCATATAGAGAATACCAAGAAACCACATAAGCCAAAACTCGACTCGGCTCAAAAACATCCAATCTATCAAACTGGTTGGCCAAGGCTTGAACATCCAATGCTAATGGCCTCTCCGCTACCGGTGGATATGCTAAACTGTCCAAGCTCTCCGCCTTTCGACACAAGACATCGGCCACCACATTGGCTTCCCAGGATGATACAAAATGGTGATATCATAGTTCTTAAACAACTCTAACCACCTCTGCTACCGCAAGTTAAGATCCTTCTGTTTGAATAGATGTTGTAAACTCCAGTGGTCAGTATAGACCTTACAAGGGACACCGTACAAATAAAGCCGCCAAATCTTTAAGGAATGAACAATAGTTGATAACTTAAGGTCATGGACATGATAATTCTTCTCATGCACCTTCAGTTGTCTAGACGCGTAGGCAATCACCCTACCGTCCTGTATCAATGCCGCACCGAGACCAATACGCGACGCATCATAGTACACAGCATAAGACCCCAAACCCGTAGGCAACACCAACACTGGGGCTGTAGTCAAAGTTGTCTTGAGCTTTTGAAAGTTCTCCTCACACTCCGCAGTCCACCTAAACAGATCACCCTTCTGGGTCAATCTGGTCATAGGTATAGCAATAGATGAGAAACCCTCTACGAATCGGCGGTAATACCCTGCCAAACCAAGGAAACTCTGGATCTCAGTAGCTAAAGACGGTCTGGGCCAACTCTGCACTACTTTAATCTTCTTCATATCTACCTTGATCCCTTACTCGACACCATATAACCCAAAAATGCCACCGAGTCAAGCCAGAATTCACACTTTGAAAATTTTACATAGAACATCTTTTCTCCCAAGGTCTGAAGCACGGCCCTCAGATGCTGCTCATAATCCTCCCGGCTCCTTGAGTACACCAAGATGTCGTCAATAAACACAATGACGAATGACTCAAGATAGGGCTGAAATACACTGTTCATTAAGTGCATGAATATTGCTGGGGCGTTGGTCAACCCAAAAGACATCATAGGGAACTCGTAATGACAATACTGAGTCCTCAAGGCAGTCTTTGGGATATCTGGTTCCCGAATCTTCAATAGATGATAGCTTGAACGCAAGTCAATCTTGGAGAACACTCTGGAACCTTGTAGCTGATCAAATAGGTCATCAATGCGTGGCAATGGATACATGTTCTTCACTGTAACCTTGTCCAACTGGCGATAATCAATACACATGCGCATGGAACCATCCTTCTTCTTTAGAAACAAGACCGGAGCACCCCAAGGTGATACACTAGGCCGAATGAAACCCTTATCAAGCAACTCCTGCAACTGCTCCTTTAAATCCTTCAACTCTACTGGGGCCATACTATATGGTGGAATAGAAATGTGATGAGTGCCCCGTAGCAAATCAATACCAAAATCGATATCCCTATCGGGCGGCATGCTCGGAAGATCCGCTGGAAATACATCTGGATAATCCTTCACTACCGAAGCTAACTCAACGATAGGAGTATCAACACTGACATCTCTCGCATATGCTAGATACGCATCACATCCCTTCCCAAACATCCGTTGCGCCTTAAGGAAAGACACCACCCTACTAGGAACATAATCCGAAGTACCTCTCCACTCTAACCGCGACAAACATAGAGCATAGCCAATGTCACCATCTTGGCGTGACAATCAAGGATAGCATGATAGGGCGACAACCAGTCCATTCCCAAAATAAAATCAAAATCTACCATAAGGAGCAACAATAGGTCGGCTCTGGTTTCAAAACCACCAAGGACAACTAAACACGACCGATTCACACGGTCAACAACAATGGAATCTCCCACAGGCATGGACACATAGATAGGAGAACTCAAAGAATCACAGTATATACCCAAATATGGAGCAAAATAAGACGATACATAGGAATAAGTGGAGCCTGCATCAAATAAGGTTGCATCTCTATGACAAACGGGAACAACACTTGTGATGACTGAGTCGGATGCAACCGCCTCCGTCCTAGTAGAAAGAGCATAATATCTAGCATGGATTCCCTCTCTAGGACGACCTCTACCTGCCCGACCTCCACCCCTGGCTGGCTATGCAGGTGGAGTGGCAACTGGTGCAGTAACCACGGCTTAAGAAGCCTAAGGATGCTGTGGAATACGCGAAGCCTGAGGGGTCTGTGGAGGTGCACCCCACCTAAGTCTAGGGCAATCCCTCACCATATGGCGAGTGTCACCACACACAAAACACACCCTTAGAGGGTGTGGCTGTTAGAACTGGCTCAAGCCTGGTCGGCTGGACTGACCGCTGAAAGCACCCCGTGTAGGAGGTGCACTAGATAATAGCGGTGCATAACGGGGAACTTGAGGCCTGAAATTGGCTGGAATACTGCTGGAAGCTGGAAGTGCTGAATGAACAGGGCAGCTCACATAGCCCCTACCATGACGGGCTGCAACTGGGGCACAAGCACCACTGTATGTGCCAAAATCTCGAGGCCTCTTGGCCTCCCTCTCCTCTCTCTCCCGAGCCCACATACCCTCCAATCTCCTAGCGATCTCCACTACCTGCTGGTATGGGATGTCCATCTCCAACTATCGAGTCATGTTGAACCTAATACCAGGGTTAAGCCCCTCGATAAATCGACGAACTCGCTCTCTGAGGGCAGCAACCAAGGCTGGTGCATGCTTGGACAAATCACTAAACCGGACTGCAATCTCCCTTTGATACGGTCATAGAACCCTGGCATAACTGCTCAAACTCTGCGCGTGATGCATCCGTAAGACTCTGGGGAACAAAATCCCTCATGAGCATCTTTGGGAATTGAGCCCAGGTGAGTGCAGCTGCCTCTGTCGGGCTACCCTACTCATACGCCCGCCACCACTGGTAAGCCGCTCCCTTAAGCTGAAACGTAGTGAAAGCAACCCTACTCGACTCAATAATACCCATAATACGGAGGATACAGTGGCACTCCTCAAGAAAACCCTGGGAATCCTCTAAGCCAAATCGATGAAAGTAGGAGGGTGGTACTTCTTGTACCTCTCGAGCCTGAGCTGCTGCCCCTCAGAAGTTGCTGCCCGAATCTCGGGCTGAACTGAGACAACCAGATGCACTAGTATGACCTCCGAGACCTGGTCAACCTGGACCCGCTGCACTAGGGTGCAGGCGGCGGGAGTCTGTGCTCCTCCCTCGGCCTGAAATATGACAGGAGCAAGTGGAATCAACCCAGCCTGAGCCAAACTGCCAAACATGCTCAGAAACTGGGCAAGTCTCATGAAGGGCAAGGGTAGTTACAAGCGTCTCAAGTGCCTTCTCTCTATCTGGATTATTGGTGGCTCCTCTGTAGCAGCTCGGGCAGGTACTCTAGCTGCACCACGTGCCCATCCTCGGCCTCTGCCACGGTCCCGACCACTCGCAGCTCTAACAGGGGGAGCGGGTGTCTGATCATCATATCTTGTTGTGCGTGTCCTCACAATCTGTGAGAGAATAGGAATACAGAGATTTAGAATTCTGAAGTCAACAAATTCACATGATAAGGAATCAAAGAAGTGAAACTTTTCCTAACAGTTCCATAGCCTCCCGAAGATAAGTACAGACGTCTCCGTACCGATCCACGGGACTCTACTAAACTTGCTTGTGACTCATAACACCTATGAACCTAGAGCTCTAATACCAACTTCTCACGATTCCAATTTTCCTCTGTAGGATGTCGTGACGATACCTAGTCTCTGAGACTAGGTAAGCCTAACATTTATACAGAGATAATCGAAAAAATAATGTAAAGCCTCAAAACTTCAACAACAATATAAAATAAAATCTGCAACTCAACATGTACAATTCCCAAAACACAGGGAAATATATGTCACTAACTCTAAGTAATAAAACTGAAAAACCACATATATCAATGTGTAAAAAAGGGTAATGAAATAAGGAAAATCAAGGTTGAAGGGGACCCCGACGCCTGCGAACGCTGGCAGGCATACCTTGAAGTCTCCATGCTCATACTCAAATCACCGATGCCTGGACTGGTAGGATATACCTGGATCTGCACAAAAAGGTGTGCAAAAGCATAGCAGGAGTACACCATAACGGTACCCAATAAGTTCCAAGCCTAACCTCAAAAATATATCGTTAATTGTTTGCATATTGTTTGACTAGTTTTGGATCGACGGGCATCTATTTGAGGTGTTAGAGAGGCTTTGGAGTCGGTTATGGACTTCAAAGCGAGGTAAGTCTCATTTCTAACCTTGTGAGGGGGAAACTACCCCCTAGGTGATATTTATTGTTATGTGCAACTAGTTGTGGGTGCTACGTATGCACAAGGTGACGAGATTCCATACGTAGCTAAAGCATGTTTATGTCCGGGTAGACTTAGGATATTATCATGTGATATTTAAATTATTTGAACTCATCCTGCTAGATTAATTAATAGAGGTTATAATTGAAATTGATTTAGGGATAAATATATGTACATTAGGCCGAGCCTTAACGTTTTTGAGTTGTGGGTGAGTTATTTGAGAAACGGTAAAGATTATATTCGTTCTGTGCTCAAGTACTGTATTGTAAACACGTGTCTCATAATTCGGTAACTTCCTTCCTTTCTTTTGGAACGGGCCGAACGCCTCGGCGGTATAATAGATGCATCTATGGTTCGTGCCGCTCGACCCTCGGTAGTCTACACATTATTTTAGATCGGGCCGAACAACCTCGACAGAATCGTGCGTTATATCGCTTCTAGTCCGAATATTCACGAGATAAACATTCTACTGATGCCCGACATTTTTATGGTATTCCTTATTTATTTTGAAATTGGCACCTGACATTTTCTGAGTTGTTAAGGTAGAATACAAGATCAAGAAATTTATACTTTAAAAGAAATATTTGGAAGATTATACAATTTATAGATTTATCCCACTATCCTGTGCACTTCATATCTGTTATGAATTATTATATTATTATATTATTATATTGGACCTCTAGTAAGTATCGATGTCGACCCCTTGTCACTATTTCTCTGGGGTAAGGCTAGATACTTACTGGTTACGCGTTGATTTACGTACTCATAGTGCACTTCTGCACTAAATGTGCAGGATCTGACAGGTTCATTTGGTGATCATCCTGGCTTGTAGGCGCATCTGTTGAGGAGACTTTATGTGAGCTGCAGCCTAAGCTACTCATCGCATTTCACCGAGTCTCCATCGTACTATTTATTTATCCTGTCTTATTACATTTTGGACAGATGTTGTATTATTGTTGTACTCCTTAGAAAATGCTCATGCACTTGTGACACCAGGGTTTGGGGTTCTGGGTTATTCATTATTGTGGTTCGTGTAAATATTATCATTTACCCTATTAATTCTATTTTATACCATTTAATTATTGGAAATTATGATTTCAAAGTAATAAAATGAGTAATCAAATTGGTAAATCACCGTTGGCTTGCCTGACGGTGGTCTTAGGCGTCACCACGACCAATTGTGGATTTTGGGTCATGACAGCTTGGTATCAAAGCATTAGGTTCACTTAGGTCTCATGAGTCATGAGCAAGTCTAGTAGAGTCTTGCGGATTGGTACGAAGACATATGTACTTATCGTCGAGAGGCTACAGGGCTATTAGAAGCACTTCCCTTCTTGATTCCTCATCGTGCAGTTTGATTCCTTTGAGGCTTATGCCTTTATTTCCTTCCTACTCAATCTTATGCGATGTGAGGCGCTTGTTATCAATTGCGCATCGAGGAGTTGTAGTGGTACTACAGACATGGTGCAGGATGTTTTTCCTACGTGCTCGGACAGGCTATTATCGTTGCCTTGCGGAAGGATGTTCTGTCATTTCAACTCAGTAGCTGTATTTTTAATGGTTCGAGGCTACGCGTAGATTGCTATGATATCTAGGCGTTGTTATCGCACAATGCTGGTGTAATGGTAGGGTGTTTGTCTATGTGTCAAGGCAGTGAATGACTTGAAAGGAGGATTTCTTGGTGCATGATTTAAGCATTCAGCATTTAAATCCAGCGGAGGAAAGACAATCAGTCTATGAATGCTCAGGCCTTAGTTGATGGAGTAGTGAGACTTGATATTCTCAAGTGGTGGAATTCTCATTTGTTATGTGGTGTTATCGTCCTTGTTGGAACCATTAAGGTTCGCTGTTGTTATGGTCTTCTTTGATTTTAGCCTTCGGGGCAGGGTGTTGCGAAATAGTGCCTAAGGAGCGGTTGTCAGAGATAGTGGTGTGTAGCGGTTCAAAATCGAATTGGTATTTCTAATGTTGATGGCTCGAGAAAGATGATCTTCTAGGAGGTTTAGAGTTGGTAGCAATCCATTAGTTCAGGTGCTACAGGTATGGATTTGATTTGGGGCAATATTCGAGCAGCGAAGTATGAGGAAGGGCATGGGGGGACGTATCTCACGGTGGTTGAATTACTAGCACGTCAAGTATGAAAAACAAAGGTTGAGAAGTTGCTTAACGGAGGTGGTCTAACCGAGGTAAAAGTGCAGATTAGCATATAGATTCTGTGGTAGGATAGCCGCATGTCTTGAGGAAGTTTAGAGCGGTTTGGGAATCGTGGTGGAAAAGTGACTAGGTTTATGGATTGTATTTGGGACGGTGGCTACTGTACTGAGGAACATTGAAATATGGCAGGAAGGAGATTGCTTGAAATGAAGAGGGGTGTAAAAACTTGATTATCATTGGGATGCAACATGACTTTGAGTTCGAGATGTATTGTCACACTTTTAGTTGATGTCAATGGGGAATGAACGGACTTGTATGGCTGGTGGATGAGCACGGGCTCAGGAAGGTCTACTGATTTTGTCGTAGTTGTACCCAGTGTAGTGCCGTTGGAAGATGTCGGCATGGAATTCCACAGGTGGGTTATCTCCTGTGAGCAGGTTAGCGGTTGCGTGATGTTGATGAAGCTTCTGCGACGAATACTACTTGTTACCTAGTAAGAGGTCGAATATGTGATTGTGATTGATGATTCAGAATGTTCATGAAAAGCTTAACAAAAGACTTCGAGAAATTTGGCGAGTTAACGGTACGGGATCATGGTAATTAAGGAGGAGGAATCATTATGGGCTCTACATTATGTGATGGTAGCTTAAAGTTAAATGGGGAAGCCCCACTGTCTATGATTGGATCGCATGGTTGTCTGCTTGTGCGGTTTCTTGTTATCGAAGCGTTGGTGGATTATTTATGACTAAGAAAAGAAAATATCAAGGGTAATTCGAGCAAGGAACTTGATGAATGTGTGCTATACTTCGCCTTATCAATTCAGGTGCAGGTTTTGGGAAGACTCGGAGTTTGTGCTTCTTGTGGATGTAATGTACAAGGGAAATAATTCCTCCGATTGCTTCTTTGGGAGTGTTCATGTGCTGACAGCACATTGGAGTTTGGTTATATTCGGGACAAGGTCAGAATGGATGACTCTCAACAATAGTCCTAGTGGGTTCAAGAATTAAAGTACAGTGCCTAAGGATTTCGGGTTTGTTGTGTGGTTAAGGATCAAGTTTTCATAGTGGATTGCGAACGGAACCTGGAATGTTTTATATTATCGTCGATTATGCAGTGCAGTACTGGAGTAAAGGAAGAAATAGCTTCAGATTTGCAGAAGGTCTTGCAGAATCGGTGTACCAGTTAGAGATGATATTGTGCGCATAAGGAGAGTATGAAGTGGCTCATGGGTATTGAGACAATGTGGCCTCGTGATGCGGATCACTCGGAATGAGTGATTTGGTTCGTTACGTTTTTGAATGGAGCTATTATTATTTCCAAGGCAACTCGAGAGTAAATTAGAAGAAGTTTGGTCGTTAGTAATGGCTGAATCAACATGATTGTGGCAAAGATCAGTTCCTTCAGCGTGTGAAGTTATACACGTGGTTTGTCGTTGTATGTGTGGGCTTGACAGTCACCACAACTTGGTTGATTTCGGAGGTATCTGATTCAAATGGCCTTGTGGTGCAAATTGATTTCCGGAAGAGTCATGACAGTTCAGATCACGACTTGAGGTTTGTATTTTCTACGGTTTGGGAATTCAGTTGCGTGTTGCATTGGTACTTCTGAATTGATCTAAGTGAAAGATTTCTAGCCAATGAAGTTTTTATTCTACTAGTAGTTCAAGGATTATGGTGGATACTTGTATTATCGCGTAGCGGCATGAAAGGTGCAGTGAGCGGCATGGGAATTTGAAAGTTGAGGATCAAGTTTGCAGTTCGGTGTTGACAAGAATTTCACAAGCTCGGATGAGTAGGGGAGAATTCAGATGTTCAGAGTAAGCTGGCATTTTCTTTAGTGTAACCCGAGAACGACGTTCTGTGTAAGAGGCTTTGTGTATTGATTTGCGGACTCTTGATTTGCTTTACAGAATTAGTACGGTTGGTGGTATGGATTTGTGAACTTTGCTACCTACGCGGAAGGCCAGAGGAGCGTACCCCACGGGGAAATTTGTATGAGCATGACATATTAGTCACCTGATGGATAAAGATTGAAACCAAGTACGGAGATTTTTGGTACTATCGTTAATCTGAGAGTTTATGCCCGGAAGGCGCTCTATTCCCTTGGTTGTGAACTGTGGGAGTTTGGTCCGGAGTGGATGGCCGCTCGTGTGTGTCATGAATGGGGCCAGTTTGGTATGATCAGAATCGGTTTGAGGTCTGTTAGTGGGTCTAATGTGAGTGCGTGCTCTACGTCAGGTCGGATGTGTTCGTTCGTCTTAGCATTGCTTGCGGTGCATCGGGCATTGGATGTCATTCCCGTCGTCAGCTATCCCGTGTAATCTTCATTGTGCCATGTGGGTTGTGAGACGGCTTGATTATTCGCACACGTGTTGAGGTCCTGTGTAGCTTGTGGTGTTAGGTGAGCAGGATGGCTCTCGAGATGCAGGTCATTTTATTGCACCTTAATTGTGCTTGGGTTTCATAGAGTATGACTCTATCCGTCTCCCCAGGATTTGTATTATGCACATGGCATGGTTGTGGTCGATATTTGGGCATTTCGTAAGTATAAGCGTTACGGCTTGATGTGTGTGTTTCCTTCTTGATTATTACGTGCGGATCGGGTGGCACGCTGCCACAGGTATGTTGTTTGGATTGGGTGGCACGCCGCTACGGGCATGTTATGTGGATCGGGTTGCACGCCGCAACATTGTCATGTTTGGATCGGGTTGCACACTGCAATAGCGAGATGTTGAGCATAGTTCCTTACACTCATTTTGTGTGTCTTGTTTTTCATCCCTGAGGTAGGTTCATAACATCTATTCGGCCGTTTATTCGTTATGCGGGCTGGGTAATTCCCTATCGGAGTTCGTTCTTCCTTATGAGTTATATTCGAGTGGTAGCTTGTCGGCACTTTGATGGTGCTACATAAGGTCTTAGACGGTGTTTGAGAGCTTATTGCCCGAGCAGCTTGTACTGGGTGAGACGAGATTATTGGACCTGAGATCAGTGCGATCGGAGTTATGTAGGGTATATTAAAAAGTAAACATCGTCATTCAGTTCAGAATGAGGTAATGGTTCTTGTCAGGAGGAGAGACTCCATGATTTGTTGATTCGGCAGGTAGTTATTAGTTTCTGCACATCTCTTCCGTTGTGGCAGTATTTCGAGAGCTGGAACAAGACTTATATGTGTCATGAGGCGTATTGCAGGCATCAGATTCGTAGAATTCCAGCTATTGTGATCGGAGGATGTTATTATGGCCAACCGACTTATTTGGTACATGGTGTGATTTCAGCATAGATGCACGATCATGTTTTGGTACAGTGTGTGGTGATTGGTACGGTGTTCGTATCGTAGAATCAGGTTTTGTAGAGAAATTCAGAGGTTGGAATTTGATTCTGAGGCTTATTAACTAAATAAATGGGAGGATCTTTAGTCTGACTCGAGCTAATGTGTTCAACTGGATTGTGGTGGCACGGGTAGGTGCACGAGGTGTTAAATAGTGATTTTGGACAATTCCGGAGCAGTCCTTAGCACGTTCGAGGAAGAACGTATGTTTAAGTGGGGGAGAATGTAACGACCCGATCGGTCGTTTTGAGCTCTAGCGCGTCGTTCACTGGTTTGAGGCCTTGATAGATTCACTTCAGGTATTATGACTTGTACGTGTGGTCGGAATTGAATTTCGGAAAGTTCGGAGTTGATTTGGAAAGAAAATTCTAATTTCGGAAGCTTTAAGTTGGAAAAATTATCTAAGGTTTGACTTTTGAGTAAACGACCTCGGAATTGGGATTTGAAGGTTCCAATAGGTTCGTATAATGATTTCGGACTTAGGCGTATGTTCGGGTTCAGTATCGGGTCGCCCGAAAATATTTCGGCGCTTATTATGGAAGGTTGGCATTTTTAAAGGTTTAAGAATTTCATAAGTTTGGTTTGAAGTAGATTTTGATGTTATCAATGTCCGTTTGGGGTTCCGAGCCTTGGAATAACTTCTTTATGTCATTTATGACTCGTGTGCGAAATTTGAAGTCATTCCGGATTGATTTGATACGCTTCGGCACAAGATATAGAATTTGGAAATTTGAAAATTTATAAGTTTGATTCGAGGCGCGATTCATCATTTTGATGTTGTTTGACGTGGTTTAAAAGGCTTCGACTAAGTTTGTATTGTACTTTGGGATGTGTTGGTATATTTGGTTAAGGTCCTGAGCGCCTCAGGTGGATTCCGGATGGTTAGCGGATCGAATTTTGGACTTAAGGAAAAGCTGGAAAATTTCTGTTGCTGGTGCGATCGCTTCTGCGGAAGCTTGGTGGCAGAAGCGAGGAAATGGATCGTAGAAGCGACTGGAGGTGATCAGAGCAGAGGCCGCAGGTGTGAAGCAATTCCCGCACCTGTGTGATCGCAGATGCAGTGCCTGGAGCGTAGAAGCGGGCAGGGGCTATTGGGCATGACTTTGCAGAAGCGTGGATTTCGCCGCAGAAGCGGCCAAGCTGATCGCAGAAGCAGAAGGTCGTCTGGGCAGAGGTGTTCTTTTAAAAGCGGGATTTGGCTCCTTTTCATCTCATTTTCTTCCATGAGGGTCGACTTTGGAGCAATTTTGGAGTGCCATCTTCATCATCTATTATGGGGTAAGTGATTTCTTCTCATTGTGAGTTAAATACATGGATTGGAACATAGAAATTAGTAGAAATTTGGGATTTTGGTAGAAAACCAATAATTTGGTATTTTTGGATTTTGACCACGAAATTGGACATGGAATTGAGAATAAATTATATATTTGAGTTCGTAATATTATGGGTAATGTTTATCTTCGAAAATTTTCAGAATCACGGCGCGTGAGCCCGAGGGTTGATTTTATAGACTTTTCGAGCAGAGTTGGGAATTATTATGGATGGAATTATTATGAGTATTAGAGTATATCCTTATTGGTTTGCACATTGTTTGACTAGTTTTGGATCGACGGGCATCAGTTTGAGGTGTTAGAGAGGCTTTGGAGCCGATTATGAAACTTCGACGCGAGGTAAGTCTCCTGTCTATCTTGTGAGGGGGAAAGTACCCCCTAGGTGATATTTATTATTATGTGCAACTAGTTGTGGGTACTACGTACGCACGAGGTGACGAGAGTCCGTACGTAGCAAAAGCATGTTTATGTCCGGGTAAACTTAAGATCTTATCATGTGATATTTGAATTATTTGAACTCATCCTGTTGGCTTAATTAATAGAGGTTATAATTGAAATTGATTTAGGGATAAATATATGTATACTAGGCCGAGCCTTAACATTTTTGAGTTGTGGACGAGTTATTTGAGAAACAGTAAGATTATATTCGTTCTGTGCTCAGGTACTGTATTGTAAACACGTGTCTCGTAATTCGGTAACTTCCTTTCTTGTGGAGCGGGCCGAACGCCTCGGCAGTATAATAGATGCATCTACGGTTCGTGCCGCTCGACCCTCGGCAGTCTACACATTATTCTGGATCGGGTCGAACGACCTCGGCAGAATCGTGCATTATGTCGCTACTAGTCCCAATATTCACGAGATAAACCTTTTACTGATGCCCGGCATTTTTATGGTATTCCTTATTTATTTGATATTGGCACCTAACATTTTCTGAGCTGTTAAGGTAGAATACAAGATCGAGAAATTTATACTTTAAAAGAAATATTTGGAAGATTATGAAATTTACATATTTACCCTACTATTGCTGTGCACTTCATATCTGTTATGAATTATTATATTATTTTATTGTACTTCTAGTAAGTGTCAATGTCGACCCCTCATCACGACTTCTCCGGGGTTAGGCTAGATTCTTACTGGGTACACGTTGATTTATGTACTCATGCTACACTTATGCACTAAATGTGCAGGATCTGACAGGTTCATTTGGTGATCATCCTGGCACATAGGCGCATCTGTTGAGGAGACTTCATGTGAGTTGCAACCCAAGCTACGCATCGCATTCCACCAAGTCTTCATCGTAACTATTTATCCTATCCTGTCTTATTACATTCTAGACAGATGTTGTAATATTGTTGTACTCCTTAGAAAATGCCCATGCACTTGTGACACCGGGGTTTGGGGGGTTTCCGGGTTATTCATTATTGTGGTTCGTGTAAATATTATCATTTACCCTGTAAATTCTATTTTATATCGTTATGATTTCAAAGTAATAAAATGAGTAATCAAATTGGTAAATCAAATTTGTAAATTCTATTTTATTCTTTAGTAGAATATTACTTTGTTTAATATTTTTGTCTACTACTTTATTTTTATAATATAATATAAGATATAGATTTTATTACTTTGTTTAATATTTTTGTCTCCTCCTTCTTATTGTAATATAATAGAAGATATATATTTTGTTACTCTTGAGATACTTTTTTATTTTTAATAATATTCTATTATTCTTGTTAAATTTTTGTTGTACACTTGGCATCATCATATTGATTTGCTTCTCATATTCTATATAGATAGATTATATTATTCAATGTTTAGTATAATTGCATTGTTAATAAAAAAAAATTATTATCATATTACTTTCTTTAATATTTTTGTCTGTTGCTTTCTTTTTGTAAAATAATAGAAATATATATTTTATTACTCTTGAAATATTTTTTTATTTATAGTTTATTCTATTATTCTCAATTATCTTAATGTTAATGAATAAATATATTTTTTACTTTAAAAAAGAAAAAGGAAAATGATTTTTAAAAAAAAGAAACGAATAAATTAACTAACCTAAAACAACTCCCAACCCATGTTTGAGTAGTTAATTTTAGGTAGTTATAGCTTGTTTTGATGGTTGTTACCGTAGTTATAGCTTGTTTTGACGGTTGTTACCTATTGTATTGTATCATATTGTTACTTTAAATACGATATTTATTTTGATTGTTACTTAAATTTTATTGTATCGTATCGTTAAATCCGTCGTTACATAACAACGAAATGTGCCACTTTATGTAACGACCGATTTGGTGTGGTCATGTCGTTACTTTGTCCTTTTCTCTTAATCTCACCCTTCATTATTATTAAATAATTATATTTTATCATTTACCCTACCTTTTTATATATCGTATCATAATTTGTTTATAGATATTGCAAGTTTATTTTCCATATTGTTGGTGTGTGATATCATAAAACGACGGCAAACGACACAATCTATTCAAACATTGTATCCATCAAACGATACAGTACAATACAATACAATACAATACATTATGAAACGATATGTAACAACCATCCAAACAAGTTGTTAATTTATTTGTGTCTTTTTCTAATCATTTGTGTCTAAAGTGTTCATAACAGTAGTATTGGGACGCGGTCTCGCTTTCTGCTGGTAGTACGTTTTTATGACTAACCGTTATTTTCTTTCATTATTGATCACTTTACTATCTTGTTATTTTTATTATAGCTTTTTGGTTGTAACGACCCGACCGGTCGTTTTGAGCATTTGCATTTCGTTCAGCTATTTGAAGTCTTGAGCAGCATCTTATGATGTATTATGACTTATATGAATTGTCGGTTTAAGTTTTTCGGGTTATTCGGAATCGATTTGGAAGAATGAATTTCATTGTGGAAGCTTTAAGTTGGAAGAGTTGACCAAGTTCAACTTTTTGTGAATTTGACACCAGAGCAGAGTTTTGATGGTTCCGTTAGGTCCAGATGGTGATTTTGGACTTGGGCATATGCTCGGATTTGCATTAGGATGTTTCTAGAAGGTTTCGACACAAATTGGCGAGGAGTAGACTCTGAAGATATCGGATTCGGATTGTGGTTCCGGGAATTGGAATAGCTTTGTTATGTTATTCGGGACTTGTGTGCAAAATTTGGGTTCGTTGCGGGCTGATTTGATATGTTTCGGCGCGGGTTTGGAAATTAAAAGTTCAAAGTTCATAAATTTTGATTTGAGGTGCGATTTATCATTTTGATATTGTTATGTGTGATTTGAGGCCTCGCGTAGGACCGTGTTGTATTATCGAACTTGTTGGTATGTTCGGACGGGGTCCCGAGGGGCTCGGGGGAGTTTCGGGGTGGGTTCGGATCATTGCGGGTTGGCTTGGAGTTGCTAGTTTCTGCTGGTTTTTGATGTCTCTGTTGTTCTTCGCGATCGCGAAGAAACAGCTGCGATTGCGTAGAGATTTATAGAACTGAGGGATTTTCTTCAACGCGTTCACATAGAGTTAGGGCAAGTATTCTTCGCGTTCGCGTATGAGGGATCGCGGACGCGTAGGGTTGAGTTGGGAGCTGGAGCTGGAGGCCTTCTTCATCGCGTTCGCGTAGTTGGAGCCGCGTTCGCGAAGTTCTGAGCCAGCTGTGAGTTGCGTTCGCGAGGAGTATACGGCAAACGCGAAGAGTAATTTTGGTGGCAGTATATTTTGTTCATCACGAACGCGATGGACTTCCCGTATTCGCGTAAAAGGAATACCTGGGAATATTATAAAGTACTCTATTTCGAGGGTTTCAGCCATTTTTACATTTTGGGAGCTATGGAGCTCAGATTAAGGCGATTCTTGAAGCAATTTTCACCATGTGGACTAGGGTAAGTGTTCTCTACTCATTTTTTATCATATATCATGAAACTATCTTCATTTTCGGCATTTGATTGAGGGTTCCAAAACAAAAATTGGGGGTTTTAGCCTAAAGTTTCATAATGTGAATTTTCGAGTATGAACATCGATTTGGAGTCGGATTTGAGTGAAACTAGTATGGCCTCGTAATTTAATGGGTTGTCGGATTTTGTGAGTTTCATCGGGTTCCGAGGTGCGGGCCCGAGTTTTGACTTTTTGGCCGGTTTTGGGCTTTTTATTAAAGATTCGACCTTTATTGATTGGATTTATTTCCTTTGGCATTATTTGATGTACTTGAGTTGCTTTTGGCTAGTTTTGAGCCGTTCGAAGGTTGGTATGCACGTGATGGAATTTTTGGAGCGTCGCTTGGCTTGCTCGGTATTGGAATTGGCTTGTCCGAGGTAAGTAACACTTCTAAACTTGGTGCTGAGGGTATGAAACTCGAATTACGTGCTATGTGTTTGTTGTTGAGGTGACACACATGCTAGGTGACGGGCATGTGGGTGTGCACCGTGTGAAATTATGACTCCGTTATTCCTGTGGTACAGTGTAGCTACCTTATCTTATCTGTAACCATGAAATTTTTACGTACTAGAGCTATTGAGCTATGATCCATGCTAGAAACCATGTCTAGGCTTCATGCTTATTCTATTAGGATCCGCTGAGGTCATATTGCTATTGAATTACTTGTTTAATTTGCAATTTTCATACTCAATCATGTTCATTCATATCATATCTCAGTCTCAGTTGTTATCTACTGACACATCATATCATCATTTTGGGGCTGGTTTCATGGCACTATGAGCCCGAGAGACTGGAGAGGTTGATGACTGAGTGAGGTCGAGGGCTGAGTGTGAGTGATATTATGGGATCGGGCTGCACGCCGCAGCATGTTATATTGATTATATTATAGGATGGGGCTGCATGTCGCAGTAGGTTATATTGATTTTTGCCATGATTGGATTGATATAGCGTTTGGGCTAAAGAAGCCCCTCCGGAGTCTGCACACACCCCCAGTAAGCGCGGTTGATTTATATTGAGGGATGGATCTTCCTTGGACATGGATCTTGTCCGAAGCATTTATATTTGGGGATGGATCTTCCCCGGGCTGGATTGGCCTTATACAGTACTGAGTGACTGACTGGAAGTTGCTATGTATATATTCGGAATGGATCTTCCCTGGGCTGGATTGACCATATACTGTTCTGAATGACTGAGCATGTCGAGTGATTGAGCATGATTAGTGGAAAGTGTGAGACAGAGATATTGAGTGCTCTGAGGGTGTGAGTACCATGAGTTCATCTCTGAGATGCATTGCATTGACATGCACATATGACATACAGGCATAGAGATGCATTCTTCCTCATGTTGTACGGTATCACGTCCTTCATGACTTCTCACACATATTGACATATGGACATAGTGATATATGTTGCACTGGCTATCTAGAGAAAAATGAAACATGCTATTATTGTTGAAAGGATTTTTGGGATAAAATTACTGTTTTCAAACTTACTCATATTTTAGACGATTTCGGTAAAGGATTTGGGTTTTCACTGATATACTTGAAAAGCAGACTATTTTTTTTTGGGAAACTATGAATAAGCTGAGCATTTCAGCTCTAAATTACTTCTTTTATTACTTGCTTTACGTTGTTATGAACTGTTGTTGGCTATTGGTGTTGGACCCGACCATTGTTCCAGCTCGTCACTACTTTCAACCTAAGGTTAGGTTTGTTACTTATTGAGTACATGGGTCGGTTGTACTCATACTACACTTCTGCACCTTGCGTGTAGATGTTGGCTGTTGACGTTGCTGAGATCGACGGGAGTTGGATTTGAAGATGTACCTGCCTTCCAGTCGTAGCTGCCTCTTATTCATGGTAACCTTAGATTCATAATAATTTGTTTATGCACATTTCCAACATATGATGTATTTATTTCATACCAGCTTTGTAAAGTCTAATCTTAGAAGCCCATGATTTTGTGCTACCAGCCCTTGGGGAATATATTAGTTTTAGATATTTTCTTTTATTTAATTGTCTTATTAATGTCATTGGAATTGGTCAGTTGTTATTGGCTTACCTAGCAGGTTGGGTTAGGTGCCATCACGACTAGTTGGATTTTTGGGTCATGACAAGTTGGTATCATAGCTCTAGGTTCATAGGTTCTACAAGTCATGAGCAAGAGTGTAGTAGAGTCCTGCAGATTGGTATGATGACGTCTATACCGATCTTCGAGAGGCTACAGAGCATTTAGGATATACTTCCAATCTTCCTTTCCTTATCGTGCGGCATTGATTCAGCTTGAAGCGTAACTCTTGAAATTCCTTCCACGCATTCGTATGCATATATGATCGCTTGATATCAGCTGTGTGTCGACGGCTTGCGATTCCATGGACGAGATGCGAGATGTGATTTCTGTGTGCTGATGATGGGCTAGTCTGGAGGACTTGAGGCCGGGTATTGACGGTAGCTTGAGCATGGGGATTTAGGTTGTGTGAGCACGTGCTTTTGGACTTATACATCTGGTAGTGTCCCTATGAGTGGAATTCGTGTCTAGATGAGTGGCTGGATAGCTAACTGATGAGTATGATGTGACTGCGAGATGTGTTCATATGGTTTGAATGTGATGAGAAGAGTTTGCTTGTGATGTAGAAAGGACTATTGGGTGTTTGATTTTTGTCTTGATTTGAATTATAGTCTCGAGTTATGAATGTATTGGAGGGTCTTTCATGTTGTTTAACTGTGGAACGAACCAGGTTCTCATGCCTTATTGGTGAGTTCAGACTTAGGAAGATTAAGTGATCGCGTAGTAGTTGTGACTGTGAAAGGGTATAAAGAGGTGTTAGTTTAAGGCTAAGCAAGTGGGTTATCTCGTGCGGGATGTCCTGAGTTGCGTGATCCCTATGTTGTTTTTGTAGAGAGTTCTCCTTTACTAGTGAATTATATGTGTAGCAATTTGAGTTTGGACCGCTTGTGGAAGTTGGTTTGACTGTTATAAGGGTGATGCGGGAATTGTAGATAATTTGAAGTATTAGATGGATTGTGTTACATGAGCTTATGAAGGATTTAGTTAAACCTCACTGCAGTATTATGGCAGTAATGGGTACGGTTATTGTAAGTTATCGGATGTTTTATTCCATGGCTTTGAGCTAAGTGGGGGAGTCTTCTATCGACGAGTTGATTGCACGGTTATGTGTTGTAATGGTTTCGGTTTGAGGTATACTGGTGAATCAATTATGGCTTGCAGAGGTTGAGATCAAGGATGACTCGAGTAAAGGAATTTCTGGGTATGGGTTGTATTACACTTTATGGGTATATGGGAATCATGGAATGATTTGAATTGTTATTCGTGAAAGATGTAGTGCGCATGGAGTAGGAATTTACTCGGTTGCTTAGAGGTGTGGATTACTTCTTTGGGCGCTATTGTGCCAATGGGACACAGGTCGTTTGACCGTTTGATCGGTGCAATTGAAATTCTAGCATAGTGGATGACTCTTGAGAAGGTTCTAATGGATTCAAGACTTATATATGGCAATTAGAATTTTGCGGATTGGTATATGGCTAGATTCTAAGATTTACATTGGATGGTGTCAAGACTCGCGGTATTCCTATATCACTATGGATTTTACACTTTAGTATCGAGGAGGTGAAGGAAACAGTTTAGGTTCACAAAAAGTCTCTTCAGAGTGGGTATCTCAGCTGTGGTGCTTTGGGGTGCTTAAGAGAGAATTCAACGGCTTATGGGCTTTAGAGCGGTGTGATTTTATTCTAGGATCTCGTGGGGTGAGTTTGGTTAAGGGTCGTGGTGTTCTAGCAAGGAGAAGTGTCACCTTGAGTGTAATTCGGAAGGAACTCGGAGAAATAGGACAGTTTGGTAGTAGGTTGGATCAGCACGGCAATGGATATGATCAGTTCTTTGGGTACTTATGATGAGGTAAGTCTCTACAGGCATTTTGTGGCAATAATCTTGGGTTTGGCGACTTGCGTGGCTTGGAGGAGTGAGAGAGATTCAGTTCTGATGACTTGGTTATGTGCAAATGGGTTTCAAAGTGTTCTCAATGGTTTCTGCCACAGTTCGAGGTGTATATTTCCTACTAGTGTGAGGAACATGTTGCGTATTGTGATTTTCTCCTGGATGAGATCAAATAGAAGGTTCCTGGTTAATTGAGAATGTAGTTTGCGTGTGACTCAAAGTTGATTATGAGATTCTCGTGCTTTTCTTGTGATGACATGATAGATGCGGCGTGTTGTGTGGGATTAAGATTTGCATGTGCAAGGTCACAGTTCAGTTTTGAAGGGAAGGTCATGAATTCTTAAACAACATGGAAACAGATGCATCTGAGCATTGTTGGAGTCGCGTCCTAAAGAAGAAAGAAACAGATAAGGAGGGAGAAAAAATAGGAGAAAGTCTATGTAAATACTGTTCCGGAACATTCTCGGACACGCAAACCCGATATCATATAAATGAGAAGGAGTTATTGGCAGTAGTAAAAAGTTGCCAAAAATTTTACTACTTTTTACTACCCAAAAGATTTACCCTTAGAACTGATAATACCCAGGTAAAGGCTTTTATTCATAATAATCTTCCGTCAAAACCAGAATATAAACGATTTATTCGATGGCAAATGTTGTTATCTGAATACTCTTTTGATATTGAATATTAGATCTAACAAAAATATTGCAGCAAATTTTCTCACTAGAGATGGACGGTGAAATAAAGCAGCAGCTTTTGTCACAACTGGAAGATATGGATAAACAGATAAAGGATATTCAAACTTTGATATCCGATATTATTGAAGTAGCAAACTTCAGTGCATCAAAAGATGTTTCCGAAGTATTACTCAGTATATGCTCACTGATTACTTCCAACAACTGGCGGGGGTGGTCCAGAAAAATCGCTGGTTCGATATATTCGTGTAGGTATATTCTCGTATCTAACAATATTGTTATCTTGTTCTAATTTAATAATTAATCCTACAGAGGAATATGTTATGTCTAAAATAATCATGATCTAAAAAGTAGAGTAATTTTCTTGAGCATTATAATATTATAACAGTATAATTTCTTAACTTAAATAAAGAAGATAAGGGTCCACTATGCTTCCATACCTTATCCCGTTTTGACCGCAAATACTCCGGGTATCCGCCGAGACTTTTACCGGACATTCCAGTCCCAACCTGTTACCAGGTAACTTCCCTTGGCGTTCCTTCAGAATACTACAGCACAGCCTAGTTTCGTTTCCTACCTCTAGGCGTAAGGGTTAAGTATGAAAGGGGAGTCTTTTCTTTTTATAAAAGAGAAGAGATTATAATGTAAGAATATTAATGCTCAAGAAACTACTCACAAACTCTTAGTTTTTATTCATATTGGAATTTTTACAAGGGTAGAAAAGAAGGCATTTTCATCGATGCCCTTTTCTTTACAGAGTGACTCCTTATATACTGAAGAGTCGGACTTCAAACTCCTTTACAATCTATTCTAATAAAAGATAAGAAAATGACATCTTACCAATCTATTCTAAAAAAAACTGAAAACGACTCTTATAATAACTATTTGACTAATCGACTCTTCTCTATTAAGAGGGGTCACTATCAGCTGCTGTTGAAGATTCTTTCTGATCTTCTTATCTTCCACTTCATTGCAATCCTTTCACTTGTATTGTATTTATTCAGAGGATGTTGACATGGCATCCTCTACCTTTTCCTTGTTTGTTGTGCAAAAATCACATGTACCTCTTGAGTGTTGCCTCATTCGACATTAGTCGTTGTTGTGCTTGAGGACTAGATTTAATTATTCCTTTTACAATTAAATTTATCTTTGCTTGTAGATATTTTTCTGCTGCAGATGGTGTATTTCTGGCAGGAGATATCATGGTAGAGGAATACATTATTTTTCCTCCATAAGTACGGAATCCTTTTTTGAAGCAATTTTCCATCGTTTGAAGAACAATTCTTATTCCAATAGCCCTTCTATAATGGATATCTTTCTCATCAAATTTTTGAAATATCTTTTTCTGATGATTATTTATTATATTGAATTCATCAGCCTGTCCAATCTGAATAAAATGATAGGCCGGATATCGTTCCTCTTAGTAATAATCTGGTCCAGCAGAAATAAACTTAAGGATCATAATATCCTTAGGAGTGATGGTAGGGTTATTGAGATAATAATCTTTTACTCCTTTAAGTATCCATGAAGGTAATCTGCTTATTTCTAGAAAATCAGGAGAGGTCATATATATGGAGTTTATCGCTCCAAAATCATACCAATATCTAATCTCCTGAGGAGAAGAATCTTGCAAATAATTAATCCAAGGATATATCCCCGAGGAATCCACATATCTACTCGTAGTATTAGTGAGAGAAAAATACTGAAAACGACTCTTTGCCTAACTATTT